>BLSH010113253.1:204000-214430 GCA_018402905.1 Glandirana rugosa
ACTCCCTTTTCGTGGCGGGTACATGCCACCGTTATTTTCTTCTGGCGTCGGTCGTAAGGTGGTTATCCACCCAACTCCGCGCACGTCACGCGGTGTCCCGTCGTGTATTGAAACGGTTAACGCGTTCTGCAATGCGATGGGTGTCACGTGACACAGGTCGTGGGCTTGTGTCACGTAAATTTCTGAATTTCCTTGAAAAATAAAAAATTTCCCGGGAGAAAAAAAACTCTGATCGACACCTCCCCCCACCGCGGGGGCACGCGGGGGATACCCGCCCGGCGGTGACAACTACCCCTGTTCCCAGAGAAGGGGTGTTGCATGACTGAGTAATTGTCATTCAAAGTGTGATAGCGCTGAAAGCTGAAAAATGGCCTGGACAGGAAGGGGGTTTTCGTGCCAGGTACTGTTGTGGTTAAAGGGGGCCTCCAGATTCCGATCAGCCCTCCGTCCATAGACCCCCACAACCACAGCCCAAGGTTGTAGGGAAGAGACCCTTGTCCCCATCAACAGTGGCGGCCCGCCCATAGGGGGCGCACGGGGGCGCCACCCCCCTCCACAGCTAGTCTCAAAAAAAAGAGGGCCCTTTAAAAAATAAAAAGTTCCTTTAAGTCTTTAAATGCACTGTGTTCGGGTGCTGGACACAGTGCACTGTGGGTAGCGTAACGTCTTGCGCAATTGGCAAAGTTATGTGCTGCCCTGTGGCGCACTGCACGCGCCTCAACCCACCTATTGGTGGAATGCTGGCTGCGGTCTTCTTTTATTGCCACCGTACATGGGCGGTGCTTTTCCCTCAGAGCCGCCGCGTCACTTCAGGTTTCTCTCTACCAGTGAGAAACTGGAAGTGACACGAGCGCGGCTGGAACGCACGGCTCAAGCGGTGCACTCGGCCCTCATCTCCCTCTCGTTCGGACATTAACTCGCCTCTTGCCATCGCCTTCTACTGCAGTCCTGACTCCATGGGGTAAGTGCGGGATTTTGATGTCCCGATTTACCCCTCTGGTCCTCTGTATACCCCTCTGGTCATCTGTACACCTCTCTGGTCCTCTGTATACCCCTCTGGTCCTCTGTATACCCCTCTGGTCATCTGTATACCCCTCTGGTCATTCTGTATACCTCTCTGGTCATCTGTATACCCCTCTGGTCATTCTGTATACCGCTCTGGTTATTCTGTATACCCCTCTGGTCATTCTGTATACCCCTCTGGTCATTCTGTATACCGCTCTGGTCATTCTGTATACCCCTCTGGTCATCTGTATACCCATCTGGTCATTCTGTATACCCCTCTGGTCATTCTGTATACCCCTCTGGTCATTCTGTATACCGCTCTGGTCATTCTATATACCCCTCTGGTCATCTGTATACCCCTCTGGTCATCTGTATATCCCTCTGGTCATTCTGTATACCGCTCTGATCATTCTGTATACCCCTCTGGTCATTCTGCATACCCCTCTGGTCATCTGTATACCCCTCTGGTCTTTCTGCATACCCCTCTGGTCATCTGTATACTCCTCTGGTCATCTGTATACCCCTCTGGTCATCTGTATACTCCTTTGGTCATCTGTATACCCCTCTGGTCATCTGTATACCCCACTGGTCATCTGTATACTGCTCTGGTCATCTGTATACCGCTCTGGTCATCTGTATACCGCTCTGGTCATTCTGTATACCCCTATGGTCATATGTATACCCCTCTGGTCATGCTGCATACCCCTCTGGTCATCTGTATACACCTCTGATCATGTTGTATACCCCTATGGTCATGCTGCATACCCCTCTGGTCATCTGTATACGCCTCTGGTCATGCTGTATATGCCTCTGGTCATGCTGTATATGCCTCTGGTCATGCTGCATACCCCCCTGGTAATGCTGTATACTCCTCTGGTCATGCTGTATACCCCTCTGGTCATGTGTATAACCCTCTGGTCATGCTGTATACTCCTCTGGTCATGCTGTATACCCCTCTGGTCATCTGTATACCCCTCTGGTCATTTTGTATACCGCTCTGATCATTCTGTATACCCCTCTGGTCATTCTGTATACCCCTCTGGTCATTCTGCATACCCCTCTGGTCATCTGTATACCCCTCTGGTCATTCTGCATACCCCTCTGGTCATCTGTATACTCCTCTGGTCATCTGTATACCCCTCTGGTCATGTGTATACTCCTTTGGTCATCTGTATACCCCTCTGGTCATCTGTATACCCCACTGGTCATCTGTATACCGCTCTAGTCATCTGTATACCACTCTGGTCATCTGTATACCGCTCTGTTCATTCTGTATACCCCTCTGGTCATCTGTATACCCCTCTGGTCATGCTGCATACCCCTCTGGTCATCTGTATACACCTCTGGTCATGCTGTATACCCCTCTGGTCATGCTGAATACCCCTCTGGTCATCTGTATACGCCTCTGGTCATGCTGTATACCCCTTTGGTCATGCTGTATACTCCTCTGGTCATGCTGTATACCCCTCTGGTCATGTGTATACCCCTCTGGTCATGCTGTATACTCCTCTGATCATGCTGTATACCCTTCTGGTCATGCTGTATACTCCTATGGTCATGCTGTATACTCCTCTGGTCATGCTGTTTACCCCTCTGGTCATGCTGTATACCCCTCTGGTCATGGTGCATACCCCTCTGGTCATGGTGCATACTCCTCTGGTCATGCTGTATACCCCTCTGGTCATGCTGTAAACCCCTCTGGTCATGAGTATACCCTTCTGGTCATGCTGTATACCCCTCTGGTCATGCTGCATACCCCTATCTGGCGATGCTGTATACCCCTCTGGTCATGCTGGGCTGTATACCTCTCACACAATGGGTAAAATATATAAGGGGTGGGGCTTATGAGAAGTGGGAGGGGTCAAAAAGGAAGGGCGGGGTCTGGCGCCCACGCATCCTAAAATTTCACCAGCCGCCACTGCCCATCAACATATGGACAAGGTGCTTTGGGGTGGGAGGGGCAGATTGCCCCAAAGCACTCCCCATGTTGAAGGCATGTGGTCTGGTATGGCTCGGGAAGGGGGGTGCTCACTCGTCCCCCCCCTTTCCTGGCCTGCAAGCTGCATAATGGTCTGGTATGGACCTGGGGGGGGGATCCCACGCTGTTTTTAAAAAAATTGTGGCATTGGGTTCCCTTTAGAATCCAAAGCAGACCTGAAGGGCCTGGTATGGATTGGGGGGACCCCGCATTGTTTTTTTGATTTTTTTTCAGAATTTTCTATTTATGGCATTGTTTTGTTTGCGTTTCAGTTGTCTGTGGGGAAGCCTGCTGACGAGTGATGAGTCATCAGTTTTTAACCACTTCCCGACCGCCGTATGCAGAATGACGACCGGGAAGTGGCTGAGTTATCCTGACTGGATGTCATATGACATCCTCAGGATAAAAAGCCGCCGCGCGCCCGGGGGGGGGGGGCGCGCATCGCGGCGATCGGTGGTGTGGGGGGTCAGTCTGACCCCCCGCAATGCCGATCTCGGTAAAGTGCTTCGATCCGAAGCACTTTACCGTGTGACCAGCCATGACCAATCACGGCTGGTCACAGTGTAATACAGGAAAGCCGTTTATCGGCTTTCCTGTACTCAGGTCTGCAGACCTGATGAGGGGAGAGCCGATCGACTGCATCCCTGACAGGGAGGGTTTGTGCTGATGATTTATCAGCTAAGCCCTCCCTCGGATCGCCACCCTAGACCACCAGGGAGCCTGCCCAGGGATGTGCCCACCCAGGACCACCAGGGAGCCAACCAGGGACCACCAGGGAGCCGATCTGGACCACCAGGGAGACCCCCCTAGACCACCAGGTAAGTGACATAGTGCTCAGGTCCACCTTCACTCAGTGCCACCTTCAGATGCCACCCTAGACCACCAGGGAATGAGCCCCTATTAAAGTATATGCCCACCAGTGCCCCTGTCAGTGCCCACCAGTACCCCTATCAATGCATACCAGTGCCACACATCAGTGCCCACCATTGCCACCTACCAGTGCCCACCTATCAGTGCCCATCAGTGCCACCTATCAGTGCCCAGTGCCGCCTATGAGTGCCAATCAGTGCTGTCTATTAGTGCCCATCAGTGCCGCTTAGCAGTGTCCGTCAGTGCTGAATATCAGTGCCCATCAGTGCTGTATATCAGTGCCACCTCTCAGTACCCGTCAGTGCTGCTTATCAGTGCCGCCTAACAGTGCTCATCATCGCTGCATATAAGTGCCTCATCATCAGTGCCACCTCATCAGTGCCGCCTCATCAGTGCCAATCAGTACTGCCACATCAGTGCCTGTCAGTGTAGCCTCATCAGTGCCCACCAGTGGTGGAGAAAATTTACTTATTTACAAAGTTTTGTGACAAAAATAGAGAATTTTTTTTTTTTTTCAAAATTTTCGGTCTTTTTTTATTTGTAGCGCAAAAAATAAAAACCGCAGGGGTGATCAAATACCACCAAAAGAAAGCTCTATTTGTGGGAACAAAATGATAAAAACTGTGTTTGGGTGCAGCGTCGCATGACCACGCAATTGTCATTCAAAGCGCAACAGCACTGAAAACTGAAAATTGGTCTGGTAGTAAAGTGTTCTAAGTGCATAGTATTGAAGTGGTTAAGGACGCCGTGGCCGGCTTCCCAACCTGCTGCTTAACAACCAGCTATTCTTCACACAGAATTCAATCGGTTGATCATTTTTCGACCAATCCGAATTCAAATCCTTCTTAAAATTTTGGATTTGTTAGAAAATTAATAAACAAAATGAAATTTAACAAAACAGAATGAAAATAAACGAATTCCGAACCAACACAAAATGAATTCTGAAAAGACACTAAACTATTCCGAAACAAAACGAAATTAGTAACATAACGAATATATCCGTAACTAAACTAAACACATTTTTCCGTTCTGCACATGTCTATAATAACCACAGGCGCTATGTAATTTTTTACTGCCACTACACACAGTCTGGCTTCTTCTACAGTCTGAAAGAAAGTAAGCTTGTCCTTTCTTTAAAAGGTTTGGAGACCCCTGGTATGGATAGATATCTATATATTTTTTCTTTTTTCATATATAAATCCTGTATAATAATAATAATAATAATAATAATACAATGATTTATTTTTTTAATTAGTTTTAATTTTCATTGTTTTGATTCTTTTTTTCCACATATAATTAATCTTAATTTCATATGGTAATATTTTTCCAGTTTTTCATATGGTTCTTTTTTCCATATTTTTTCCCCCATGTGTTGTTTTTTTGTTTCTTTTAACCACTTACCAACCGGAAGGTTTTCCAGCTTTAGGACCAGAGCACTTTTTGCGATTTGGCGCTGCGTCACTTTAACTGACAATTGCGTGGTCGTGCGACGTTGCACCCAAACAAAATTTGCATCCTGTTTTTCCCACAAATAGAGCTTTCTTTTGGTGGTATTTGATTGCCTCTGCGTCATTTCTGATCGCCGCTATAAACAAAAGAAGAGCGACCATTTTGCAAAAAAACACAAATTTCTTACTTTTTGCTAAAATTCAAATCCAAGAAAAAAATAAAAAAACATTTTTTTCACCGTTTTTGGCCGATTTATATAATTCCTCATATTTGTGATAAAAAAAATCGCAATTGGCGTTTATTGATTGGTTTGCGCAAAAGTGGCCGCGTTTACGGATGGTGAGAATTTATTTCTGGGGTTTTTATTTTTATTTATTTTTTACTAGTAATGGCGGCGATCTGTGATTTTTAGCGGTACTGCGATATTGCAGCGGACATGTCGGACATTTTTGACACTTTTTTGGGACCAATGACATTTATTCAGCGATCAGAAATTTAAATGTCCACTGATTACTGTATAAATGTCATTGGCAGTGAAGGGGTTAACCTGCAGGGGGAGAGCTAGGGGTTAACTATGTTCCCACGTGTGCTCTTACTGTGGGGGGGTTGGGCTAACATGGGCATGAGAGATCTAACTGATCCCAGTGACAGGGATCAGTAGTTCACTCATGCCCCTACTAACAGAGCGGGAAACCGCCGTGTTTACATCGGCGGTTCCCCGTTCTTACCCTGTGGCCACTCATCGTGGCCCGCCGGCGGACATCGGGTCCGCCCGAGCCGCGGGCACACTCCTCAGGCGCCCCCTAGTGGCTGTTCGCAGATCGCCGCCTTTTTATGCCGATTCGCGCTCAGCATCCCGACTGCCGCCGTGAAAACACGGCATGCGGTCGGGAAGTGGTTAATAAGGTTACTTTTTTGATGGTAATATTTCTCTTTCCTAGGTTTTTGGCAACAGGGCTAGGTTTTGCATCTCTAAACCACTATTTCCTAGTGGGTGTGAGCACAGTGGCAAAGGTGACCTGGGAAACCTGCTTGGCACTGTGGGAGGAGTTGCTTGGTGAGGTGATCCAACAGAGGATTTGTGGGAAGAGCTTGAAGATGAATTTTGGGAGCAGACTGCTCCCAGCTTTCCCAGCTGCATTGGAGCGCTTGGTGTAAAATATGAAAATGCCACAAAACTCTGGATCTAAGTGTTTCAATAACAAGAAATCCTTTTCAGTCATCCTATTAGGATTGGTGGATGCCTACCCCCGCTTCATATCTGTTGAAGTGGGAGCATACGGTAGTCGGGGAGATTCTAGAGTCTTCGAATAGTCTGAGATGGTGGCGCCAGCTATATGAAGGACGTCTCAGAATTCCCTCAAGGAAGCCTCTTCCATGTACAGCTAAGCCAAGTCTTCCACTTGTCATCGTAGCAGATAAGGATTTTGGACTTATGGAGAACTTAATGTGGCCCTACAGTGGATATTCTACCGACTAAGCCGTGTCCATCGAGTTGTAGAGCGTCCATTTGGATTCGTGTTACTTGCCTGCTGTGTGCTCCACAATGTTCTAATTGATAGGCAGAGAGACTCCTGTGAACTTGTGGCCACAAACCCTGCTCAGGATGTTCAGTTTATGGACTTACACTCAACTTCGGATGCCATGAACATTCAATATCAATTTGCTGATTTATTTGTTTCCCCAGAGGCTAAAGTGTACTGGCAAGATGATTATGTGTAGTTAAATGTCTCCTAATAACAGTTAGGACTGTCTTTGTGTTTATAAAAGTAAAAAATCTCTTTTTTTATTGGAATAAAATTTTTCAAAATACTTTTCTTGTGGTTTATTGTTTTCTTTATACCATAGCAAAGTTGTATCTTTTTCACCCATGTGAGGTAAGGTGTTCTTTCTCTGAGAATGGTGGCATTACCCCACATGCATAAAAAAGAGAAGTATACTTTTCACACGTGTGAGGTAAGGCTGCCATTCCTCAGGAGAATGATCGCATTAGCCCACGCACATGAAAAAAAGAAGCGCACTTTTCATGCATGTGAGGTAAAAAAGAGAAGGGTACTTTCCATGCATATGTATGGCTGCCATTCCCCATGAGAATGGTCACATTACCTCAAAAGCATGAAAAGGTGAAGTGTAATTTTCTTCCGTGTGAGGTAAAGCTGCCGTTCTCCATGGGAATAGATGCATTACCCCACATGCATGAAAATATAAGATGTATTTTTCTTCCATGTGAGGTAAGGATATCATTCTCTGATAATGGATGTATTAATGCACATGGCTGAAAAAGTATCCCGTTTTGTGCTGCAGTGCAGCAGACACATTCCTTGGAACGTAAAAAAGAAATAGACGATGACAAGATGCATACAAAAAAACGTTTTCTATTAATTGTTATAAATTGCATGAAGTATTTTCTCAAGTCATCATCAAGGGCAGCATTGAGAGAAGGCCCCCCTCGCCTAGAAACAGGAAACGCATCATCCACCATTATAGAAAAAGAGTCACATATCTCTAAGCCTGTTATTTGTGTTTTCTCTGGCCGGACAGGAGCATCACTAGTTTGTCATTTTATCTATAACTTAGGCTGTCATGCTAGTTGAAGGGGCCTCCTAGTATTGCTTATTCTTTTATGTATGATCATTTGAAATAAACATTTAAGGCTGAGTTTCCAGAAGTGCTGGCTCTCCAGTTTTTCTACATGTTTACTTCAAGTCTGGATGTGGGAGGAACATCGTGGGCCAGAGCACCTTGACTAGGTTTGCCTATCTTTACCTCATCATTCAGCTTTACCTGCTAGGGCGGTGTTTCTTTGGGTCCTAGTATGTGCTCCCCTATGATTCTAGGGATAGTGGACTTGGAGGGATTGCCTTTCAGGGTTTTTTCTAGGCTATTAGTATCCTAGTTGTGGGACTTTTGCCCCTATTGCCGGCATTGTTTTGCCCCCTATTGCCTTATTGGTGTTCCCCAAGGTTTTCATCTCTGGAGGAGAAGCAACTATCTCCTTGGTCGCAGAGGCTCTAGTAAAGCTTTCCCTTACTCACATATGGTCAGGCTCCAAGACTTCCCCTGTGTTTCTTCAAGTGAAATGCAGCCTGTTCCACTGCAGGACCCCCTGAACAGACAGCAATAGGGTGGGTGTATGAGTATACCTTGGTGCCAGAACCCACAGACACCAGAATGGGAGCACAAGCATGTGGGGGATGGAGCAGTTGGTAGACCTGGATCTTCCCAGGAGTGTTACAGCAGACTTCATCCTGTCAGCAATGCTACACCATGCAGTCTGATTCTGCCATGACACCTGCTACAAATCTGACCGATGGCTTCAAGATAGGTTGGTAGTTGGCTGAAGTCTATTTCTTATACCTCTCCTTTCTCCTGTACCTATACTGTGGGAATGCACAGTGTGGGGTACCCTTGTGAGGAAGTCCCCTTTTTGGGTGTTTGCATGCCTCTTACAGGCAGAACCTACCATTGATTGCACTCTCCTTTTTTTGCAGCAAGGCGAAGTGACAATTGAAGGTAGCCTTTCTCAACCTTTTTAACATGGAGGAACACCTGAAATATTTTTGTGGTCTCAGGGCTAATACTTACTATATTCATAACTCACAGTACATTAGTGTGTTGGTCAAAGGGAAGAAGGCTCTTCTAATTGTAGTCAGTAGCAAGAATCTCTCCCTTATAGATAGCTAAAATAAAAGATCATTGGTGTCAGTGGTTGTTTATCTGAGAGGTGGAAATTTCTCATAGACCCAAGTCTAGGGGGGGAAGCTTTACCTATTATGGGTTACCGGTATCTACGATACACATCAGTTACTGTGCTCAACCTTAGATTTCTATTACCTGGAACTCCCCGAGTATTTTCATTGCATAGATGTACAATACATGGGTAGCCATAGAGCAGGTTATACCTACAGTGGTAATTCAATTTTAGTCTCATCTGACCATAATACCTTTTACCATGTGGCCCCAGAATTTTCATGGTGCACTTAAGGTGGTCAGATGAGACTAAAATGTAATTATTTGGCCGCAGCACCAGTGGCGGCTGGTAAAGTTTTAGGATGGGGAAGCGCCAGGCCCCACCCTTCCTTTTTGACCCCTCCTACTTCTAATAAGACCCACCCCTTATAGAATCCACCCACTCCGTCCCCTGTATTCCACATATTGTGTCAGGAGTACACAGCTCAGCATCACAAGACACAGTATACAGCTCAGCATCACAGGACACAGTATACAGCTCAGCATCACAGGACACAGTATACAGCTCAGCATCACAGGACACAGTATACAGCTCAGCATCACAGGACACAGTATACAGCTCAGCATACACAGGACACAGTACACAGCTCAGCATCACAGGACACAGTACACAGCTCACCATTACAGGACACAGTATACGGCTCAGCATCACAGGACACAGTATACAGCTCAGCATCACAGGACACAGTATACAACTCAGCATCACAGGACACAGTACACAGCTCACCATCACAGGACACAGTATACAGCTCAGCATCACAGGACACAGTACACAGCTCAGCATCACAGGACACAGTACACAGCTCAGCATTACAGGACACAGTATACGGCTCAGCATCACAAGGCACAGTATACAGCTCAGCATCACAGGACACAGTATACAGCTCAGCATCACAGGACACAGTATACAGCTCAGTATCACAGGACACAGTATACAGCCCCAGCATCACAGGTGGGGTACTTTGCAGCCAATATCGCAGGTGGGGGTAAATTGCAGCCAATATCACAGGTGGGGTAAATTGCAGCCAGTATCACAAGTGGTGTAAATTGCAGCTAATATCACAGGTGGGGGCACTTATGCAGCCAATAACACAGGTGGGGGCACTTTTGCAACCAGTATCACAGGTGGGGGCACTTATGCAGCCAATAACACAGGTAGGGGCACTTATGCAGCCAATATCACAGGTGGGGGCACTTATGCAGCCAGTATCACAGGTGCAGCACTTTTGCAGCCAGTGACACAACTGGGGCAGTTATGCAGCCAATAACACAGGTGGGGGCACTTATGCAGCCAATATCACAGGTGGGGGCACTTATGCAGCCAATATCACAGGTGGGGGCACTTATGCAGCCAATATCACAGGTGGGGGCACTTATG
>BLSH010113253.1:236318-251114 GCA_018402905.1 Glandirana rugosa
TTCCTCTCTCTCCCTTCCTCTTTTCCGCTCTCTCCCCCTCCCCATTCTCCCAAGGCAACGAGGGTCATTTCTATAGGGGTTGTCACCTTGCTGGGTCCCAGATGTTGTGTTGGCTGCATATGTCTGATGGGCAAGAAGGGTGCCCTGGAAGTGGTGCTAATCACCTGTGTGCTACATCCGTGCATCTTTCTGAAGCCATTTTTATTGCTTGAATTTTTTTTCCCATTATGGGCGCGAGTTCATGGTGCCTCAAGTCCAAGTTTTGCCTAAGGCCTCACAAAGCCTAGAGCCACCTCTGCTAAAACGAATGGGTCAATGCAGCCTGTCAATGAAAATGCAAAGGCTGATCTCTGGAATGAAACTCCATCTACTCACGGTGGTGAGGGTGGGGTACTGCAACATGATGTGTCCACTGCTGAGCCACTCTGTCCTGTGCCTTCTTGCACAGTTGGGGAGGTGCTGCGTAATACCTCTGATGGGAGCACAACCAGTACAGACTGGGATGGTATGGCCAGACAGATATTAACAACTGTGGAAGTCAGGAATGATCATGAGAAATGTATTTCTAACAATGCTGATAATGTTGTTGAGAAGTGTGGTAGCAATGCTGGATGAAATTTCTGTGGCTAAAGGTGTAGTGGACACTATGGCTGCTGTGCCAGGAGAGGTGTCTGCATAACAGCTTACAGGCCAAGCTGCATTGGCTGTTGCAGAGATGAACCCTCTCATGTCTGAAGGTCTGAGTGAACATAAATGCAAAACAGAAATTTTGCCCACAAAACAACATAAAGAGAAAAATGTGTATTTTGTAATGACAGACATGCTTAAAGAAATGTTAGAATCATGGAGTGTACAGCGGGTTTATATCCTGAACTCCTCTCTTGTGATTGGAGAACTGGTACCATGTTGTACGGCTGGTTGGAGCTGGATATTGCAGGCTGTACTGGGTAGAGATCGCAAATGTTGGAAACAATTCATGCATTATTTTGTGTTAATGCAGAAAGTTGTCTCAAGTGCGCTGGATTGCAAGCATTCAGAGGTTCTGTATGAGAGGCACTCTGGAACATTGTTGGACAAGTCAGAGGTATTGAAAATACCAATGGTGACAGAAATGATAAAAGAGACTGGTGTGAAAAAAATGCTTGTTGCAAGAGCAGTCACTGATGGAATGTTGGACAACAGGGGGCAATGTGAACCTGTGGGAAGGTCCCATAAAGAGTCACCGCTCACCTGTAGATGGTCCCTCCTCAGACACTGTCCTAGCAAGCGATAGGACAAGAGTTCCTGGTGGGTTGACAATTCTGAATTGTGTGTTTTTGAGAAGTTGGTTGCCGAGGGTAACTGCATAAGTGTTAGCAAACCTGAAACACAGAGAGTGCTGGATTGGAGGTCAGTTCCTGACAGTGGGTGTAAAAGTAGGCCCCCTACAGTCCTGGGAGAGTAGGTCTGGGGAAGATGATAGGAACTCAGGGCCAAAAGGTAGATGAGATGATAGAGAGGTCAGTAGGACCCCAAGGGTAAGGAAGACCTGCTGCTGGAAGCAAACCCGGAAAAAGATGTGTGTGCAGTGCCCCTTTAAAAGTGATGTCATACAGGGATGGGCCCTTGTATGTGAGAGCTGGCTCAGAGGTGCCAACTTGAGGAGGATTGGTTGGTATGTTACGCCCCCTCCGGGGTTGAAACAGGGGGGGGGGATATGTAGCAGGTTGGTACCCTGCCAGGTTCTAGGTCTATGAGAAAACCAGTTCATTAATGAGTCCGCTGTGTTCTGGGCTTTAAATAATGACCAGACCATGGCTTAGGGCTCCCTGTTGGAAATGACTCCACCCTGCAGACAGGAAGTCTGGGCCTGGAAGTCAATAATGGCTTCACCTAGGAGACAGGTGGGAGCCGTGTATCACGAGGCTACTACATGTCAACACCGAGTTACTGAGCATCTGGTCTGTGGGAGACAGACCACGGCCTGAAGCAGAAGGCCTAAGCAGGAGAGCTGCATTTACTAACCAGGAGGGCTGAATACTGTTCATCAGCCAGGGGGGCTGAATAGCATTTACTAGCCGGGAGGGCTGAATATTGTTTTCTTCACCGAACAGCATGAAGCTGACATTGAGTAAGCCAGGAGGATGAAGTGTGTTTATACAATGATGGTGGAACCCCCCTACGATGGAAGATTACTGTTTGTTTGTACTTTTCCATTCCTTTTAATAAAATGGGCTGCCATGCCCTTAAAACACAGTCTTGAGTGGCACGATTCCTGGAAGTCGCATGCACCACTCAAGTGAAATCACCCCAAACATTTACAATATACTATATATATATATAGATCGGGCAGACAAATCTGACCACCAGAGCATGAATGGTCATATTTAAAGTGAGACAATAGATAGATAGATAGATAGATAGATAGATAGATAGATAGATAGACACTGTAGACATTTCAGGTAACATATGGTATGTAAATTTGTCTTTTTTTCCCTAGGCTCAGATTCATTACAAGTTGTATTTTCTGTCAATTGGCAGTCTAGCAGCTGTGAGAGGTATATTTATACTCACACCTTGCAGATTTCACATCTTCAGATGAGAGCTGACAACTGACAACGATCTTTTATTCTAAAACTAGGACTATCGCCTTTAGGATTTGTTTCTGGAGTGAAAACATCTGCTGAACTATTTTTTGTATTAAATACTGTCACTGAGTGCCCAGTCACCACTCCAGGACTACCATCACATTAATTCTCCTGGATGATTGAAATACAAAACCAACATACTAGATTATACTTTGTTTCTTTTAAAGGGTAACTCCACTCCACTTTCCCCGCTACCTGGGGAAAAAAATAGCAAATAAAGAAAAAATAATATAGCTTATACAACTGCGACACAAGTCATATTGCAATTGAATGTTATTAAAAATGGCTTTTCCTTTTTAATCTGCAGCTCTGTAATTTTCTGAAAATGCAATGCAATATGGCTACCTGGAGGTGTTCTGTACACAGAATGTGTACCAAACGCCCCTCAGAAACATAATTTCCTGCTTGCATGATTGGCTCACCAATTTTCCCATAAGTCTGCACTAAGATACAAGTCAGATTTCAGGCATCCTCTGCAACAAAATGTCATTTTTGGTGATATTTCAAATAGGAAAATACGTCTAAAGGGATGCAGTCCCAGCAGCTTTCCTGATTAGTGCCCTTAAGGTGCACAGCTGGTTGATAATTATGAAACCACTCCCATTAGACTCACTTTCCCACATGGATACAGACAAACACATAGAATAACAAAAGGTAGGAATCTGCAACAAAGTTTGTTAAAATACACGTAATGTACATTGAACACCCAGAGAGGAATGTTTTTTCTCAACAAAAGTGGAGTTACGCTTTAAATCAGAAGTCCCGCAAAAGTTCTTGCATACTTCCTGTTTTAGTGACCACACGGGAAATAAAAACAAATCTTAGGGAAAAAAGCTTTTTGTTGCAATTCAGTAGGGATGGGCCCGTGGTTTGAGTCATATGTAAGTTCAACTTGAACATCGGGCATTCGCCCGTTCGTCGAACATTATGGGGCATTCGTAGCAACTTCGCTGCCACAAAGCGCCCCATAATGCATTGTGCAGAGCAAAAAATCGCGCAGGCGGCAGGAGCCCTCCCAACAGGGAGGAGCTGTGCATGCGGTCTGTGCGATTTTTTTGCTCTGCCAGTTTATTTATATGGCAGGGCGGGGCCACACCTTCTGACGTCATGTGACATCAGAGGGGGCGGGTCATGGGCGTACGTCACCAAGTGGACCCGCCCTGCCTTATAAAAATAAATTGTCACAACAAACAGAGCTCAGTCGGCGGGAGCCCTCCCATGGAAGATGAGCTGTTGTGGGGTTTTTTTTTCCGTCGCTCGCCGTGATTGACGATGGATTACAATGGGGGACACTTATTTTTATTTTTTAATAAAGGACTTGTCCCTAATTGTCTCCTGTGGTTTTTTTCTTTTTTGACACTTCTTGGTGAATTAGTAGGGGTACAATGTACCCCTACTAATTCACATAGGGGGGGTCGGGATCTAGGGGCCCCCTTATTAAAAGGGGGCTTCCAGATTCCGATAAGCCCATTGCCTGCAGACCCCCACAACCACAGCCCAGGGTTGTGGGGAAGAGGCTCTTGTCCCCATCAACATGGGGACAAGGTGCTTTGGGATGGAGGGCGCAGAGCCCCCCTTCCCCAAAACACCCATACTCCCTATGTCGAGGGCATGTGGCCTGGTACTCGCTTGCCCCCCCCATCCTGGCCGGCCAGGTTGCATGCTCTGATAAGGGTCTGGTTTGGATTTTAGAGGGGACCGTCAATTTTTTTAAAAATATTGGTGTGGAGTTCCCCTTAAAATCCATACCAGACCCAAAGGGCCTGGTTTGGACTGGGAAGGGGGGGGGACCCTACGCAAATTTTTTCAGTGATTTTTTTGTATATTGTCAGGAGCCAGGAATACATTACAGCCGCTGTAATAAATGCCAATTTTTCCTTCCCAAATGTCCTTTTTCTCTGGCACTGTTCTAAACATCACAGAGATGCACCCTTTCACAGGCAGACTAAGACCCCCCCAGGGCATGATATTTAAAGGAATATTTCATTTTTATTGTTTCACTTTAAGCATTATTAAAATCACTGCTCCTGAATAAACGATTGATTTAAAAACTTTTTTTGCATTGATACATGTCCCCTAGGGCAGGACCCGGGTCCCCATACACTTTTTAGGGCAATAACTTGCATATAAGCCTTTAAAATGAGCACTTTTGATTTTTCATGTTCGGGTCCCATAGACTTTAACGGTGTTCGAATGTTCGCACACATTTTTTACCTGTTCGCATCTTCTGGTGCGAACTGAACCGCGGGGTGTTCGGCCCATCCCTACAATTCAGCAATAAACATTCTAGCCAGTTAACATTTTGGAAAGATAATATGTCTAAAGTTAAATAAACTAACTAAGGTAAATTCACACTAAGTGGGTACATTCACACTTGTGTGGCTCCAAAGTTGCATTGTATAACATTCAGGTACAACTTTCATGCAACTTCCAGATAGTAGCAGCAGAAATCTTACAAGGGTCCTACCCACACCTACAGATGTGGTCACTAAACTACACTGACTATCCTGGCAAGATAGAGACATCTAAATCCCCATTTAAGGCCTGAATAATTGCATGCTAGCTCTAAAATTAAAGAACTCTAGACCAAACTTGTTTAGGTAGACATCAAGAAAGAATTTGACTGCTCTGCTACAAATTCTATGCCCCAGCACTTCCAACAATTGAGTGCGGGCTCCCCAGTGGTCTGCTGCCCACTTCACAAACATACCACTTCAAAGGAAAAAAGAGCCATTCTTCATAGTAAAAGCCATGGTCAAGGTTTTATTAAATGTTAATCCTTTGAGGTAGGAGATGATGATTTTAGGTATCAATGGATTGCTATTTTAAGTGAAGCCTCCTTTGGGTCATTGAGTATGATCATAACATTTAAACAGAAAATATTGGATGAGATGACATCTAAAATTAACATCGTCCAGGATTAATTAATGAAGTATCAACATGTGGAACTCTTTGAGGAATTAGATATGAAATTGAATGGCACTTTGGAGAGAATAGAGAATGAGAGAATCCAAATTTCTCAAAGATAAAGAAGATGACTATGATCAACAAAATGTATATAGCTGGTCTGTAGCATGTGTGAATTTTACAGCGAATAGAGGTAAAAAAAAAACTGGACCAATATTAAGCGGGAGTTCTACACCTACAGAACGTCTAGTGTAAAACATGTCAGCCTCTAAGGCACAGCAGGAGCAATATCTGGAATGTCTGATCTTTCAGATATTTTAAGAATTCAAGATTTTATTTGGTTCAATGGAAAAGGAAAATTTGAGATCTATTTTGGCATCCTGAGTCTGCAGAAACAGTGATCCCAAAAAAGTATGCACTCACATGGGATGAGAAGGAACTTTTTTTCCAAGGATTTGAATTGTGCACCACGCTGTCACTTTGATTTGTTTAACTAGTTTAGTACCACATTATAGCCGAAGGATGGCTACAGCGCGACTCTCTAATCCTGGCAGGGCGTCCATGGACGTACTCCCAGAACCCCACTGGGTGTGCTCTGTGACCACTGTGTCCTTTGGACACAACTGATCACATATCGCGGTAAAGGGCCAATCACAGCTGCTCTTTACCATGTGATCAGCTGTGTCAAATGACAGCTGATCACATATAAACAGGCTTACCGGTTATCGGCATTCCTCTCCTCACTTGCTGTGTCGGTGTGAGGAAAGGAGAGCCGATAATCAACAAGGCTCTTAGTACATTCTTTACACTGATAATCAGGGCACTGAAGTGCAGTCCCATCAGTGCCCATCAGTGCAGCCTATCAGTGCCTCCTCATCAATGCAGCCTCATCAGTGAAGAAGAAACATTTCTTATTTGCAAAATTTTAGAACAGAAACTAATATTTTTTTTTCTGATTCTTTAGCAAAAATAAAAAACCCAGTGGCGATTAAATACCACCAAAATAAACCTCTGTCTCAAACAAATGATAAAAATGTCATATTAAAAGTGATTGTAAAATGAAAAAATATTTAAAAAGAAATAACAAACATGGTATACTTACCTGCTCTGTGCAATAGTTTTGCGCAGAGCAGCCCTCATCTCAGGTTCTTGCCTGGGGCTACTGGCTCCTCCCCATGCTGAGTGCCCCCAATTTCTCAAAAAAATAAAGCATGGATAGATGGATGCATGAGTTTGCTTTGACTATAAATAAATTAAATAGCATTTTCAGTTGTTTGTGCTTGGATACAGTTTACTTCTGCATTAAGATCTTGTTGGAGGCAAATTGAAAATGATTGTAGTGTTTCTTATGGCCACTAGATGGATCAATTCACAGCTGTTGGCTAAGTTTTTACCCCTTTCAGCAAAATGGCTTTTTTTTTTTCATTTTGTTTTGATAAATCCTCTCTGTGTCCCAAGTTTCATTAAGCTCCAGAAACGTTGGCATATTTATTTCTGAATGAGATTAGCGGTTCTTTTATAGAAGGCAAGATGCCTTTTAGGTTTAGCTGTTCATTAATATTGGATTGATTCCAACCTGCTTATCAGTGAATGACATTTTAGTGCCAGATAAGACAAAAAAAAAAGTCCTGCAGCCTTCAGCTACTTCCCAGTAAATATCTCTTGTCCGAGTTTTACACCTGCATTTATCACTACTATAAAAATCCTGCACTTTAACCATAAAAAGCACATATTGTAGTTGTACAGGTTTTACAAGGTATATTTAGTGACACTTATTGCTTTTCCCTATTAGCAGTAGTGCTACTTCTAAAACTTTGTACAATAGTCTCAGAATTAGATATAGTGCTTACTTTTAGCTGCTTTCAGCACTTTGTCAGATGCATTTACAGGGGTATTCCACTTCTACTTAGAGCAGGGGTCCTGACTGGGGTTATCCTCCATATACTCCAGAGATAAAACTATAATCCTGGCACTTTATAAAACTGCTTCAGCCACATCCAGAGTATTCTGTCCCATTTTGGTAACCAATCCTCGGGAGGGAGGTGCAGGAACTGGAGAGAGTCCAGAGAAGGGTGACCAAGCTAATAAGGGGATTGGAGGACCTCAGTTACGAGAAACGACTACAGACATTAAACATATTCTCCTTGGAGAAGCAACATTTAAGAGGAGATATGATAGCGATACTCAAATACCTCAATAGTGATTTTAGCATAGGGAGTAAGCTATTCAGTCACAGGGAGTGTAAGAAGACAGTGCCACTCAATGAATTTGAAGGGCACGCAGTCTAACTTTAATCACTTCCCTACCGCCGTATGCAGAATGCCGGCTGAGAAGTGGTTGGTTCAGTTATCCTGACTGGGCATCATATGACGTCCAGCAGGATAACAAGCCTGCGCACGCCTGTGGGGCCGCGCAGCTCGGCGATCGGTGATATGGTGTGTCAGTCTGACACACTGCATCTCCGATCTAGGTAAAGAGCTTTTGTCAAAAGCTCTTTACCATGTGATCAGCCATGACGAATCACAGCTGATCGTAGTGCAAACAGGAAGAGCCGTTTATCGGCCTTTCCTCTACTCACGTCTGCATACGTGAGTAGATGAGAGCCGTTTAGTGGCACTCCTGACAGAGGGGGGTCTGCACTGATTATCAGCGCAGCCCCCCCTAGGCTCGCCACCCAGGACCACCAGGAAGCCCGTCCAACACCACCAGGGATGCCACCCAGGGACCACCAGGGATGCCACCCATGACCACCAGGTAAGGGGCACACAATGCCCAATAGGGAAGGCACTGTGCCCATCTGTGATGCCTGCCAGTGCCATCCTTATAGCTGCTACCTAACAGTGCCACCTATCAGTGCCCACCAGTGCCACATATCAGTGCACATCAGTACCACCTATCAGTACCCATCAGTGCCACCTATCAGTGCCATTAGTGCCACCTATCAGTGCCCATCAGTGCCACCTATCAGTGCCCATCAGGGCCCCCTAAGAGTGCCCATCAGTGCCGCTTATCAGTGCACATCAGCACTGCATATCAGTGCCACATATCAGTGCCCGTCAGTGCTGCTTATCAGTGCCCATCAGTGCTGCATATAAGTGCCACCTCATCAGTGCCAATCAGTACTGCCTCATCAGTGCCCATTAGTGTAGCCTCATCAGTGGCCATCAGTGTAGGAGAAAATGTACTTATTTACAAAGTTTTGTGATGGAAAAAAAGAAAAAACATTTTTTTCTCAAAACGTTCGGTCCTTTTTTATTTGTAGTGAAAAAAATAAATACCCCAAAAGGTGATCAAATACCACGAAAAGAAAGCTCTGTGGGGAAAAAATTATAAAAATTTTGTTTAGGTGCAATTTCGCACAACCGCGCAATTGTCATTCAAAATGCAACAGTGCTGAAAGTTGAAAATTGGTCTGGGCGGGAAGGGGGGAAAGTGCATGGTATTGAAGTGGTTAAACTGCGTAGGGTTTTCACTGTCAAGGCGGTAAGGATGGCATCGGTGGTGTCAGCGGGAAGTATTGATAGTTTTAAAAAAAACTCTTGGACAGGTATACAGTATTAGCAAACACAGTATACAGGGATATGGGAAATGATTTTGAACATAACCACACATACACCCACACAAGTTGAAGGAGAAGGACTGGTGTCTTTATTCAACCTTACCAACTTTTAAACTATGTAGCTACACAATATTGTCAAAAATTGGGACACATGCCTTTACATGAACATGAACTTTAATGGCATTCCAGTCTTAAGCCCTGTACATGCAATGCGAATTTCGGACGGGAATTTTCGTTCAACGGCCGATCGTGCAAAATTCTTACCGTTAGTATGCTCCTTTTGGCAGCCGATTTTGATTTTTCGGAAGACAAAAGCTGGTTTTGCGGACTATAAAATTTTTATGTACGGCAACTCAACATCCGATTTTCGTATCATTAGTATGGTTTTCTTACGAAAAAAATTGTACGATCACGACTATGCATGCTCAGAAACGAAAAAATACATACAATACTATTCAACACAATACGTCACTTTTGACGTTGAATTCGGCCGTATGAAAATTTTTATGAGACAAGCATCCAACAAAAAACGGACGTTCTATCGTCCAAAATTTTCATTGTGTGTACAAAGCTTTAGTCCGTAGGGTTCAAAATTGCACTGGCCCACCCTTTGCAGCTATAACATCTTCAACTCTTCTGGAAAGGCTGTCCACAAGATTTAGGAGTGTGTCTATGGGAATGTTTGACCATTCTTCCAAAAGCACATTTGTGAGGTCGGGCACTGATGTTGGACGAGAAGGCCTGGCTCGCAGTCTCTGCTCCAATTCATCCCACAGGTGTTCTATCAGGTTGAGGTATGTACTCTGTGCAGGCCAGTCATGTTCCTCCACCCCAAACTCGCTCATCCATGTCTTTCTTTATGGACCTTGCTTTGTGCACTTGTCCAAATCATTTGGTGGAGGGGGGATTATGGAGTGGGGTTGTTTTTCAGGGGTTAGGCTTGGCCCCTTAGTTCCAGTGAAGAGAACTCTTAAGGCGTCCCACAAAGGCATCCCAACTTTGTGGGAACAGTTTGGGGATGGCCCCTTCCTGTTCCAACATGACTGCACACCAGTGCACAAAGCAACGTCCATAAATACATGGATGAGCGAGTTTGGGGTGGAGGAGCTTGAGTGGCCTGCCTCAATCCGGTACAACACCTTTGGGATGAATTAGAGCGGAGACTGTGAGTAAGGCCTTCTTGTCCAACATCAATGCCTGACCTCACAAATGTGCTTCTGGAAGAATGGTCAACATTCCCATAGACACACTCCTAAACCTTGTGGACAGCCTTCCCAGAAGAGTTGAAACTGTTATAGCTGCAAAAGCTGGGCCAACTCAATATTGAACCCTATGGACTAAGACTGGGATGCCATTAAAGTTCATGTGCGAGTAAAGGCAGGTGTCCCAATACTTTTGATAATATAGGGTATGGGTGCTCTCCTCCATCAAATGGATGGATAGCTTAAAGCAAATTTGTGTTTTACCCATGCTAGGCAAAACAACAGATTCACTATATTGTTCCTCTGCCTAGCAGCCTGTAATCAACTTTACTTCACTCTCCCACTGACCTGGTAAACTGTTGGGAGTGAAGAAATTATGGAGTAGCATATGAACTCCCTCATCTTCCCCTCAGAACTGGTGCTTGGAGACATGGGGTACTTGTTTGGTTAGGGACTCAGAAAGTATAAAAGGCAAAGGGTCAGCATAACAGTCAGGCAATGAACATTTTCCAAAAGGAAGTGAGCATGGCAGACCCTATATTGCTCTATTTTTAGTTCTGACCAAAATAAATAAAATATATTTGCAAAACCCTCAACATTCCTTTTAAAAACTAGTATAGCCTTTCCCTTAATGAATGGACTCTACCATGACAAAATACGTTGTAAAAAGCTGTGCCCCATTCTCCTTACCATCCATGCGTCCCCTTACTCGTGTTCCTGTTCTGCTCACACTTCTCACAATGGCAGGGTTACTAGGGAACCGGACATGCTCAAATAAAAAAAAGGGAAACTCCAAAATAATAGCAACACATGATACAACATTGCTTTTTGTAAGCACACATCACAACAGTTAATGAAACCAATATGCTTTTCCTGAGCCTGTGGAAAGATTCCCCTACACCTGTTGGGTGTTGGTCACCTGCGTGACATGTTAGGCCCGGAGTAAAAGTAAGAAGCCTAGATGCAGGGCCTACATGACTGGGTTGAAAGGGGTTTCAGCGTAGGAGGAGTCGTGCTGAGTTAATTAAGAGAGGGAGCACTCACAAGATTGGTCGAAAGGATGGAGCAAGTGGAGCTTCATGAGTTGGGAACATGGGAAGGATGTGGGAGGTATTCATATGGAAGAGAGTCTGGACGAGACAACCTCCCACCCTCCCTACTTTAGAGTTAAAGAGGAAGTAAACCCTGATGGGGTTTACTTCCTCTATGTTACCCTGCAATGTAAAAGCATAATGGGATAGTATGCATCGCATATTAGCCCATTATGTGTAACATACCTGCATTGGAAGCCAGCGATGTCCCCGCTCCAGGCCGCGTCCATCTTCTGCCCCTCTTCCTTCCGGGGCAGCGATCTCTGGCTCTGTGACTGGCCGGAGTCGCGTGATGTCACTCCCGTGCATGCGCGCGGGAGCCACCAGTCATGGCACGATCACAGTGAAGGAACGGCACAGATGCCGTTTCTTCACTGCGCATGTGCCCGATGACGTGGGCACATGCAGTAGACTGTATATCTCCTAAACCGTGCAGGTTTGGGAGATATGCAGTGCACCTACAGGTAAGCCTTATTATAGGCTTACCTGTATGTTAAAGTGGTTGTCACAGGTTGACAACCACTTTAAGGGTTTTTTAATTTTGTTTTGGTCTTTGTTTTTTTTCTTTTGCAGGTTACGGCATCTGGGTACTTTAGTTATAGTGGCCGTGGGGGCTCGTGGTCCTGGGATGTACTATGATTCGGGCAAAATAGGTACATTTGTAGGGACCCGTCTTGGGTACAGCTCCCATTATTCTGGCTGGTGATACCTGCGATATTGATTTGTCTCTGAGTCACTGTTTCTGCAGCCGGAGGCCTAAAATGGTGGTTTAGGCAGGTACTTGAAGTGCATGTCCACAAGGACTTTGGGGCCCCTTGAATACTGTCTGTATGGTCATATGTTGATATGTTTAATATGTTGTTTATACTTGGTTAATAAAAAAGGCTGCTAGGGCCATTGAAACTCCAGTCGGTGTCATGTCTGGTTAATCTATTATAGTGGCCGGTGGAGTGATGGTCAGGCAGCTTGGGCATGGCATCTTCTGTACCCTAGTCATGTCTTTGACACAATATCTGTATATACAGTCCCTTTTCAGCCAAAAGTAACTTTTTTCCATCCCAAACCCCACATTTACTCTGTATTTAACCGTTTATGGCAGGCCCAATTCTACAAACTATAGCTTATATGGGAAGTCATGTCATGTATGTGGATTGTTTATTCATTTACATGTCAATTCACTAAGGCTAGGTTCACCCTAGCCAATGCAGTAAAACTTAACTCCGGCAGGGAGCGGTGTGATGCCAGTTAAAGCACATTGCACTGCTTACTTGTTTTTTTGTTTCTTTATTTGAAGTTTCACATAGTCACATGTCATTTGTGTGTCTGCACAGTAGCGCGGTATGTTTCTCTGCTGTGCGGTTGCATGTGGTGCCTTTCAGTGGACTGCAGAAAATTACAGACATGCTGTATTTTTCTGCACTGCACCACACATGACACCCGTGTGAAAGCAGATCTGATTGGGCACCAGCAAAAGCCGTGCTGGCCTAGAGGACCTCCCTTTGTATCATGTGACATGAACAGGTTGGGGTTACTAACACACCCTTTTCAGTTGAAGCTCATTTTGGCTACTCACATACTCCGGTCAGAGGCCCTCTACCACCAAATACTTTTGCCACTAAACAAATGGCCATGTGGTCAGGCTTTTTGATACATTAGTACAAACACATAAGGCGGTACAGAGAAATGATGTTAGTTTTATATATAGCCATTTTTTCTCCAGCAACACTTGGCAGATTGTGTACCAAATAAGAGTGTGCCCACCACCTTTTCCTTCCTCTAGTACCCATGCAATCCCTTCAGTTCAGATACACCTCTACTGTTCAAGCTTGGAGCTTACCCCAGATAATTGGTACTCAGAGCCCCAGTGACTGACATATTTAGCTTGTATCTGGTCACTACTTCCCATCAACTAAATCTACCCTTCCTCGTAGTTACATTTATATAGCATTTGGGAGTGACCAAAAACTAAACTACTGCTAGGGCTCGGGCTTCTCATAAATGAGTACTAACCTCCTCCTTACGGACCGAACCCTAAACTGCTCCAATAAAGGGCCACATAGAAAGCAATTGTATTCTAAGTTCCACAGTGGGGACCTGCATTTTCTATCGAGGAAAAACACAGGTCACCACACACTGGAGATGATTTACTAAAACTGGAGAGTTCAAACTCTGGTGTAGCCCTGCATAGAAACCAATCAGCTTCCATTTTTGTTTTTGTTTTTCAAAGCTTAAAGTGATTGTAAAGGCTTTTTTTTTTACATAACAAACATGTTATACCTACCTCCTCTGTGCAGTTGGATTTGCACAGAGCAGCCTGGATCCTCCTCTTCTCGGGTCCCTCTTCGGCTCTCCTGGCCCCTCCCTCTTGTAAGTGCCCCTTCAGCCAGCAGCTTGCTACAGGGGGAACCCGAGCCGAGTCACAACTCCGTATATCCATTCAGACATGGGGCACTGACCCGGGCCGCCCCCTCTCTCCCCTGATTGGCTGACTGATTTTCATTGACAGCCTGGGAGCCAGGAGGAGTGTCTGGGACTATTAAGACACTCGTGGACATCGCTGCAGAGAGAAGGGGCGCAGGTAAGTAATTAGAGGGGTGCTGGGGGTGCTGCTATGCACAGATGGTTTTTATCTTAATGCATCTACTGCATTAAGATAAAAAAACTTTTGCCTTTACAACTCCTTTAAAGTGTTACTAAATCCGCAATAGTAAAATCAGTCTGTATATGCAGTAAAGCATGTTTGTTATACTCACTGTGGAACCTAAGGGGTTAATCCTCTGCATTGTGTAAAAGGGCAATTTGATCCTCCCCTTCTACCACTGTGCCCAATCCATCTACTGATAAGACAGAGCCTTTGGAGGCACTCTGCACATGCTTAGTTTGGTGTGCATTGCTAGAAAGTTTTGCTTTTTCTTGGGAGGGTGCTTGTGATCGGCACAGGGCCAATCAGCACTGTCCAGACAGGGTCAGGGGCCCTGCAGCCTCATAGGACAGTCAGAGTAGTATGAAAACTCCTCCTACAAGATAACCAGACACTGATAGAAATGATAAGGCTACTATATACTGTTGATGAGAAAAGGTATTTAGCAGTTTATATTTAAAGTGATACTAAACCCTCATAATTTTTTGCCTATATCTGTTACTAAATAATAGCATTACATGAGAAGTCTAACCTTTTGTGTCATTTTTGCTTCTAAGATGTTTAATTCAGGCTCCATTTTTCCCATTTCTGGTTGTCCTGTTTGCTGGGTGACCCGTGTATTGCCGATCTCATATCTCATGTCACCCATGTGTGCGCCCTCACACCTATGTGACTACAGCCCTGCGTTGGAATGCTGGCTGTGCCCGCACTCACTGTGTGCCCGGGCACGGAGGACACTGTAGCTCTGTCTCCCATGTGCTTTGACAAT
>BLSH010113265.1:67201-78091 GCA_018402905.1 Glandirana rugosa
GGGCGTGGGTGGCCAGCCTCTACGCACGCCGGGTGGCCAGGCGCTTGGGGTCTTCAGCCGGGGGGTGGGCCCTCTGCCCGCCCCCGTTGAGTAGTACGCCTCCTCCTGAAAAGGAGGCTGAAGAGTCCGAACGTGACGGTCCCTGCGAATGGCCTCGGTCTCCGTCTGAACTGACTGGCCAGCGTACTTTTTTTGCGAAGACGGGTCTCCCGATTCCGGGGACGAACGCCGCAAACAGTGCGGCGAACCCAAAGCCTTCTTTGAATGAGAAGGGGGGGCCACTTTAGGAATTACTAAAGTACGTTAACCCCGGGTTTCTCGGCTAGTGGGATTTTTCCGTCTAGGCACACCGGGAAGAACCTACGCACCAGTGGGTTAGTCGTAGCGTCGGTGTCGTCCGCGGATTACTACTAACGTTTTTGTCTGTAAAAGCTGTTGTAGCCGTGGTTCAGGTCTCGACGCAGTGTCTCCATTGCTTCGGGGACGTGGTCCACCAGTCGGGCGACGTGCCTAAGTCCGCTCACTCACTGACTCGATGGTACTGGCTGCGGTTCCGGCCGGCGTGCCGACGGGGGCGGTGGTCTTTATCACGGAACCCGTGACGAAGACAGGCGGATAGCCGGCCCAGGGATATCCTCCCCCTGGGGAGGTTCCCTTATCAACAGCGGAATAAGTCCACCCGGTGACCGCCTACATGGCGTCCCCTCTGGGTAAAGACTTGGTGCCGATGTTGTCGAAAATGTCTGTTTTTGCAATCATCATTAGGCGCCTGCTGTGGCTGCGATGCTGATTGGGTGACCACGCATCCAAGAAGGGCCACACGGATCTGCCTTTTTAGGGTGATCGGCTCTTTGGGCCCCAATTGCATGAAATCATTAAGGATTTCACCGGGGGGGAAGAGTAAGTTTCTTCCGAAACCCAAGCGGCGTGACAAACGCCGCAAGCAGGGGCCTTAGCCCTCTGGGCAGAAGCGTTTTTTTCATGCGACCGGTCAGTCAAGTCTGCCTCTGGCTCCGGTAAGCGTCCCTGGCAGTGCAAGCCTGAGAAGTCGGAGGAAAAGTCCTCCTCCGCATGATGAGTTGCCCCCGCCCGTCTCCCGGGTGGGGGGCCGACTTCTGGGGTTCGCGGACCGGTGGGCCGCACGCATCTCCGACCGGTGGGTGTGGGAGGTGGTGTCCTCCGGGTACAAGATATAGTTCAGCACTCGGCCCCCGGACAGGTTCTTCCCGTCCAATTTAAGACTCCCTCCGGAGCGTCGGCTAGCCCTGCTAGAGGCTGTCCGGTTGCTGTCGAAGTCAGTCTGTTCGGTCGTGGCTGCCCTGCAGGGGGATTGGCTGGCGTCTCTGGACATCAGGGACGCATATCTTCACGTTCCCATTTGTGTCCGGCACCAGCGTTTCCTGCGCTTTGCTGTAGGGGACTTTCATTATCAGTTTGTGGCTCTTCCCTTCGGTTTAGCCTCAGCTCCACGGGTCTTCACCAAGCTGCTGGCTCCGGTGCTGGCTCTGCTGAGACAGAGAGGCATTGCGGTGGTAGCCTACCTGGACGATCTTCTCCTACGAGCAGAGTCCGCTCCGGCTCTGGAGGACAATGTTGCTATCACCCTGGCCTCACCGAGGGACTTCGGTTGGCTGCACAATCTGCAGAAGTCGACATTGACCCTGTCCTGTCGCCTGGAATATCTGGGTCTGATTTTGGACACGGTGCAGGCGAAGGTATTCCTACCTCCGGACAAGTTGCTGACGCTGCAAGCAGCGGTGCGAACTCTGTTGTCACAACGGTGGTCCTCCTTACGTTTCTGCATGCGGGTGTTGGGGCTCATGGTCTCGACTTTCGATGCAATACCGTACGCCCAGAGTCACACCCGGCTCCTGCAGCGAGCGATACTGCTGCAGTGGGACAAGTCCCCCTCGTCCCTGGATCGACTGGTCCGGCTGGATCATCAGACCAGGGGGTCGTTGACCTGGTGGCTTCGGGCCCCGGCAATGACCGTGGGGAAGTCGTTTCTTCCCCTGGAATGGTCGATAGTTACTACGGATGCCAGCCTGTCGGGCTGGGGAGGAGTCCTGGGGCACCTGTCGGCTCAGGGCCTTTGGTCGGCGCAGGAGTCTCGTCTTCCGATCAATATGTTGGAGCTGAGGGCGATCAGGCTCTGTCTCTCCCACTGGTCGGCGAGGCTGCGCGGCCTCCCGGTTCGGGTTCAGTCAGACAACGCCACTGCGCTGGTGTACGTGAACCATCAAGGCGGAACAAGAAGCTCGGCAGCAGAGGCAGCCCACATTCTAAGGTGGGCAGAACTTTACGTGCCAGCAATCTCCACCATCTACATTCCGGGCGTAGAAAATTGGAAGGCGGACTTCCTCAATCGCCAAAAGCTGGACTAGGGAGAATGGTCCCTGCATCCAGAGGTGTTTCGCCAGATTTGCAAAAGGTGGGGCACGCCAGATGTGGATCTCCTGGCATCCAGATTCAATCGCAAGATGAAAAGCTTTGTGTGCAAGTCAAGGGATCCGTTGGCGGCAGCCACGGATGCCCTGGTGGCCCCATGGTCCCGGTACAGGCTTCTGTACGCTTTTCCTCCTCTCAAGCTTCTACCGCTGTTGTTGCGCAGGATAGAAGTGGAGGGGATCCCGGCAATCCTGGTGGCTCCGGATTGGCCTCGGCGCCCTTGGTACGCCGACGTGGTGCGGATGGTAACAGGCGTTCCTTGGCGACTCCGGGGATCTACTGTCGCAGGGTCCCATGTTGCACCCTGCTTTACCCTTGCTGGCTTTGATGGCATGGCTATTGAGTCCCAGGTACTGAGGGAAAGGGGAGTCTCTGAGTCAGTGATCCCCACCATGCTTTAGGCGCGCAAGTGTACTTCGCGCAAGATCTATCATCACACCTGGAAAGCCTATATTGCCTGGTGCGAGGCGGGGGGTTGGAACCCCCATTCCTTTGCAGTTGCTCGGATGCTGGCCTTTCTTCAATGAGGCCTGGAACAAAAGTTGGCTTTGAGCACCCTCAAGGGCCAGATTTCCGCTCTGGCGATTCTGTTTCAACGTCCTTTGGCGACGCATTCTTTGATCCCTACATTTGTACAGGGTGTACGTCATGTGGCTCCTCAGGTACGGTCGCCCCTGGCACCGTGGGATCTGAACTAGGTACTTTCTGTGCTGCAGAAACCGCTATATGAGCATATCAGGGATATTCCCCTACAATTGCTGTCTCAGAAGGTCGCCTTCGTGGTGGCTATTACATCCGCTAGGCGGGTGTCTGAATTGGCAGGTTTGTCGTGTAGGTCACCTTATTTGGTCCTACACAAGGATAAGGCGGTGTTGCGTCGTTCCTACCGAAGGTGGTTTCCTCTTTTCACATTAATGAGGACATTTTCCTCCCTTCTTTGTTTCCGTGCCCATCTCATCCTAAGGAGATTGCTCTGCATTCCTTGGATGTGGTGAGGGCCTTGCGGGTGTATTTGGCAGCCACGGCTCCTTTTCGGAAATCGGATGCGCTGTTTGTGCTGGCGGAAGGGCCACGCAAAGGGTTGGTGGCTTCGGCGGCCACTGTTTCACGTTGGATCAGGCAGACCGTGACCCATGCGTATACTGTTAGGGGCCAAGTACCCCTTTTTCCGGTCACGGCTCATTCCACCAGGGCGATTAGCACTTCCTGGGCGTTTAGACACCAAACGTCGGTGTCTCAGGTGTGCAAGGCGGCTACTTGGGCCTTGGTGCACACTTTTGTTAGGTTTTACAAAGTTGATGTGTCAGCATCTGCGGATGCTGCATTTGGCCGCAAGGTTTTGCAGGCGGCGGTGTAGGCTCGGCTGGCGCCTCCCGAGATCTTTCTGTTGGGTACAGTTGTTATTGTTTACCCACCCCTCTTGTTTGACAATGCTTTGGGACGTCCCCACATGTCATGAATAGAGGCTGCGTCTGTCAATGAACGTAAGAGAAAATAGGATTTTATTAAGAACTTACCGTAAAATCCTTTTCTCTGAGTTCATTGACAGACGCAGCACCCACCCCTCGGTGTTGTGTTTGTACAGCTTGTTACGAACTGAGATGCTATGCAGGGCTGAGGGGTTATGTGCTGAGTGAGGACGGCCCCCTGGGAGGGGCCAGCTTTGCTTTCTGAACTTTCGTTCTGCCTAGTCTACTCCTCGTAAAAGGTGAAAAACCCACGTGTCACGAATAGGGGATGCGTCTGTCAATGAACTCAGAAAAAAGGATTTTACGGTAAGTTCTTAATAAAATCCTATTTTTTGGGGACCAGTGACATTATTACATTGATCAGTGCTATAAAAATGCATTGATCAATGAAAAAAGAACTGTGGCAGGGAAGGGGTTAACACTAGGGGGGCTATCAAAGGGGTAACTGTGTCCCCTCACTGTGTTCTAACTGTAGGGGGGATGGGCTGCCAGCGACCTGACGGAGATCACTATTCCCGATGACTGGGAACAGTAGATATCCGCCATGTCCCCTGTCAGAACGGGGATCTGCCGTGTTTACATTGACAGATTCCCATTCTGCCTCTTCACACAGCGATCGCGGGTCACCAGCAGACATCGAATCCGCGAGACCCGCAGGCACGCTCCCGGCGCGTGCCCACAATCCCACATGCACAGACCGAAGTACGGGTACATCGGTTAGCGCAGGAGAGCCGTGGTTAAAGGGTCTTTTTTTCTTTTTCTTTTGTGACCAGCTTTGGGGGAACGGCGCCTGTGCGCCCCCTATGGACGGGGCTGCCACTGAACAGATTGCATTTCTGAAAAATCAACTGATATTTTTTGTACTTGTATGCTTGGGAGATGGGAATGTATTGCAAAGATGTACTGCATATGTGTTTTTTGCCCTAACATAAACTATATTTCTCTTCCGTTCACTGACAGACGCAGCCTTCTTATGACACATGGGGTTATGCTCATCCTACTAGGAGTAGCCTAGGCAAAACAAACAAAAGTGTAGGTTGGCCCCTCCCAGGGGGCCGTCCTCACCTTAGCATATAATCCCCCTGCTCTGTACAGCACATCAGTTTTTATTTGCCTAGTGCAAGGAGTAGACCTGGTTCCCTATAGGAGCAGCGGTCTCCTGAAGATTCATCTAAGGAAGACTGCTATCAAGAAGCTGGCTTGTGGTATAGAGGATATCTCGAATCCTAATCTTTCCCCAGTCCGGCCAACACTATGCGAACCCCCTTAGGGGGGCCCACCGCATAGCGCCCGTTCCGTGCGGGCGGCCAGTGGCTAAAACCCACTAGAGCCCAGTGACTGGTTCGCCTGTCCAGTGGCCTGGCCAGCAGCATGCCTTCTTGAGGGGAGGTAGGTCTGCTCCAGGTGGCTACCCACGGTGCCCGTCGGATTGGTGAGTAAACCCCTCTTCCGCCCTAGAGGCATGAAGAGTGGGCACCTGGGCAGCTCTGTGGTGGTCAGCCGGTGGGGGTCTGTTAGAGGCCTTCCCCCCACTCCCCCTCCCCCCTCAATCCCCCGCAGGCACCTTTGCACTAACCGTTCAAATCTGCACCGACCGTCCGGAGCAATGTGTTAGGTGGGTCGTCGCCATTGGATTTTGGAGCACCGCTCGTTCGTGGCCGACCGCACGTGTGTAATGGCAGCATCCTTTGTTTGAGAACCATGTGGTTTCCAGCCTGCTCTCTGGCTGCCTCCAGTGGTCGATTGGGAGAACTGCAGTCCTTGTACAGGAAGTCCTTAAAAACGGGTGTGGGCTTCCGGTTTTTGCTTGGACAGCATGGCTGACACACAGTAACAAGCTCCTGACGTGCAGCAGTTCGTGGGCATTGCTTTTCAGTTGGAGTGCTGAGGCATCAAACAGCAAGTATAGCTGGCGCTCCCTGGGTGCTGGTAGAGGTGGGTGTAATCCGCCCGGGTCTCCCTGGCTGATTTGTGGGGTAGAGGTGGTGGTTACACAGCGGGGGTGCCGGGCTGAGATGTCAGAGGCCGGCAATTCTATGGCAGGGGTACCTGCAGATCTACAGTCCACCCCAGGAGCATTTGTGTCCTTGGAACAGCTGAGGGCGGTGTTTGGGGAGTTCCTCCCCCGGGCAGGGGTGCCCGTTCCGAGGGGCCCCCAGAAGCGCCCACCCCCCTCTTTCCTCAGGGGACACACCTGTGGATCTTTCAGAGGGTGAGCCGCCCTCAGAGGGCGAAGAGGATCAGAAAGCGATAGTGGAAGCACTAATCACTGATATTCGCGACTCTATGCGACTGGACCAAACAGGGGAGTCCGCATATGTTTGTGGACCGCTTAGACCCCCTAGGTCCCCTAGGGCTTACCCTTATGATCAGGTGTTTGAACAGGCAGTGTTCAAGGAATGGTGTAAGCCATCAAGTTTCTTGGCTTTGCCTAAAAGCTTTGCTGTTCGCTACCCCTTTGAGGAAAGCTTTACTAAGAGATGGGCTTCCCCGGTGGTGGACCCTGCCATGGCTCGTGTGAATAAGGCAACCACCATCCCCTTGGAGGGGTCACCATTCTTTAAAGAGGCGGCCGATCGCAGCACAGAGACAGTGTCTAAAGCACTATTCTTGTTGGCTGGGTCAGCTAGCAACTGCTATGGCGGCACAGTCTCTTCGTGAGCACGCTGCCGCGCTACGCACTAGTTTGTCTGGTGAATGTGCACAGGCTGAAGTACAGCGAGTGCAACATTTGGAAGAGGGTCTCCGCTACATATGCCATGCTGCTTTGGATCTTCTCCCCATATTGTCAAAAATGTTGTTTGTTCAATTGTTATCAGGCGGGTGCTGTGGCTCCGCACTTGGTCGGGCGACCAGGCTTCAAAGAAAGCTCTGGCAGACATGCCCTTTCAGGGAGGGCGTCTGTTTGGCCACAGTTGGATAAAATTATTAAGGATTTCATGGGAGGGAAGAGTACTTTCCTTCCAGAGCCGAAGCGACGAGATCGTCGTCGTAGGCAGGGTCCTGTCTCTTCTGGTCAGAAAAAGTTTTTTCGGGTGCCCGGCCCAGCGGCTACCTCCGCATGATGGGTTGCCCCCACCCGCCTCACGGGGGGGGGGGGGGCGGTTTCTGGGGGTTGCAAGCTCTGCCCCAGAAAAGTCCTTCCCCTCAAACTTGAGGCTCCCGCAGGAGCGTCGGGGGGCGCTTCTAGGCGCCGGTCAGGCGCTCAGAAGTCATCAACGCTGGCTTGCCGGCTGGAGTACCTAGGTCTGTTTCCGGACATGGTACAGACAGGGGTGTTCCTAACACTGAGCAAGCGTCTAACGCTTCAGGCTGGGCAAACCCTGTGATTGCGCCAGTGGTTCTCCTTACGGTTCTGTATGCGGGTGTTGGGGCTTAGGGTGTCGACTTGCGAAGCGATACCTTACGCCCAGAACACTCGGCTCCTGCGAGAGGCAATGTTGTAGCGGTGGGACAAATCTCCTCTATCCCTGGACAGGCCGATCAAGTCGGAGTGTCAGGTCCCGGGAACCCTTGGTTTGGGGGATTCAGGTTCCGGCCCTAAAGGGGGGGAGAAGTGGTCCTCCCCTCAATTGGTCGATGTAGGTACCGGAACTGAGAGCGAGCAGGCTTTACCTGTCCCGTTGGACAGAGAGGCTGCGCCGCCCGGTTCTGGTTCAGTCGGTCAATGCCACGGAGGTGGCGTAGGTGAACCATTAGGGCGGAACAAGAAGCACAGCAACAGCCGCGGACGCGGCTCTGATCCTATGGGGGGCAGTGCTTCACAGGCCTCGGGGTCAGTATCGGTTGCTGTACATTTTTCCTCCTCTAACCAGGTATTGAGGGAGAGGGGTGTCTCTGACTCCGTAATCCCTACTATGATAAAAGCACACAAGAGTTCCTCACGTAAGAATTATCATAGGACCTGGAAGGCCTATATTACCTGGTGCGAGGCAGGGGGTTGGGACCCCCGCTCTTATAGAGTATCCAGAGTACTGTCATTTTTACAGCAAGTACTGGACAAGAACCTGGCATTAAATACGCTTAAAGGGCAGAGTTCGGCCCTGGAGCTTCTTTTTCAACGGCCCTTGGCGTTTAATTCATTGATCCGTACATTTGTACAGGGGGTACGTCATGTGGCTCCTTGGATACGGTCGCCTTTGGCACCGTGGGATTTGAATCTGGTGCTTTCTGTGTTGCAGAAGCCACCATATGAAAGAATTAGGGACAGTCCCTTACAGTTGTTGTCGCAGAAGGTGGCCTTTCTGGTGGCTATCACATCTGCCAGGCGGGTGTCGGAGTTAGCTGCATTATCCTGCAGGTAACCTTACTTGGTCCTCCATAAGGACAAGGCAGTTCTGCAGCCTTCCCCTTCGTCTCTTCTGAAGGTGGTTTCTTCCTTTCATTTAAATGAGGATACTGTTCTCCCCTCATTGTGCCCGCACCCGTCACATCCCAAAGAAGTTGAGCTGCATTCTTTGGATGTGGTGAGGGCCTTGCGGGTGTATTTAAGTTCTACAGCTTCCTTTCGGAAATCTGATTCTTTTTGTGCTGATGGAAGGGTCGCGCAAAGGTATGGCGGCCTCGTCAGCTACCGTATCTCGTTGGATACGGAAGACCGTGACTCATGCATATGAGATTCGGGGTAAGGTTCTCCCGTTCCCAGTCACGGCTCATTCCACCAGGGCAGTTAGTACTTCCTGGGCGTTTAGACACCAGGCTTCGGTGACTCAAGTGTGCAAGGCAGCTACTTGGGCCTCAGTGCACACGTTTACTAAGTTTTACAAAATTGATATTTCGGCATCCTCGGATGCTGCTTTTGGCCGCAAGGTGTTGCAAGCGGCAGTATAGGCGCGGTTAGCGCCGCCTGAGAGGGCGTTTTTCTGCTGGGTACAGTTGTTATGATTTGCCCACCCCTCTTGATTGGCACAGCTTTGGGACGTCCCCATGTGTCATAAGAAGGCTGCGTCTGTCAGTGAACGGAAGAGAAAAAGGGATTTTTTTGTATAACTCACCGTAAAATCCTTTTCTCTGAGTTCACTGACAGACGCAGCACCCACCCCTCTGAGTTGGTTTTGTACGGCTTGTTATGAACTTATGTGCTGTACAGAGCAGGGGGATTAAATGCTAAGGTGAGGACGGCACCCTGGGAGGGGCCAACCTACACTTTTGTTTGTTTTGCCTAGGCTACTCCTAGTAGGATGAGCATAACCCCATGTGTCATAAGAAGGCTGCATCTGTCAGGGAACTCAGAGAAAAGGATTTTACGGTAAGTTATACAAAAAATCCCTTTTTTTCTATATTGTAGAGATTCAAAATGTATGTTGTTTTTATTGTATACAGTATAATACTATAGTGTCTATCTTGGGTGACAATGTTTATACATTTTTCTTATTAGATTCATTTGAAAAAAAGTGTGAATCCTGGGTAAAAGTTTTGTGAATTTTGTGTTAAAAATAGAACTAAGTGTAGTATAAGGAAGTATATCTGGTGGTAAATAAGTATGTTATCATGAAGTTATTTTCTTATCAAGATTAAATCCAAGTTACAGGAAAACCACCAAATAAATACACAGTTGAAATTTACATACCTGAAATGTACATGTGTACTATCCTGCCTGCAAAAGAATTGTAATTGTGTTCAGTCACATTTTCAAAGTTTGGCAATTTTTTTTTTTTTGTTCTGTACAGCTCTAGTTATAGTACTTACCTGTAATGAAATATGTCCCACGATGTGCAGGCTGCTCGATCCTGTATAAATCTTCACCGCAGGGCTGCCTTGCCCTCTTCCTGCTTCTGAATTTCTGGTACTGTGGGTTTTAACAGCTTCTGGTCTCCGGACCCAGCTGCACTAAAGATGACCTGATGAGGACCAGGGGCGGATCCAGAGCATAGTCTCGGGAGGGGCACTACCAGAAAATAAGATGTTTTTTACAGACCTGTATTTAACGCATCATACAGTCCTAACCATGCTTAAAACAGTGACAGAAAAAATGCAGCATGTTCTACTTTTTTCCTGGAACTGGAACTCACTGGAATGCACTGAAACTGCCCGCATTGGTGTGAACTATGCCATTGAAAACCATATAACCTACTATTCATGCATTTTTGATGCATAAACAAATGCACTGGACTGCATGTGGTGTGAACTGACCCTTAAAGTGTTAAACATGCATCCCCATGCCAGCATACATTTATTCAGTGGCAGCTGGTGAAATTTTAAGATGGAGGGGCGCCAGACCCTGCCCTTCCTTTTTGACCCCTCCCACTTCTCATAAGCACCATCCCTTATAGATTCCACCCATTGTGTCAGGAGTATACAGCCCAGCATCACTAGATAGGGTGCTCATCATCACTAGATAGGGTATACAGCATCACCAGATAGGGGTATATACAGCATCACCAGATAGGGGAATATACAGCATCACCAGATAGGGGAATATACAGCATCACCAGATAGGGGTATATACAGCATCACCAGATAGGGGTATATACAGCATCACCAGATAGGGGTATATACAGCATCACCAGATAGGGGAATATACAGCATCACCAGATAGGGGAGTATACAGCATCACCAGACAGGGGAATATACAGAATCACCAGAGGAGTATATGCAGCATCACCAGAGGAGTATATGCAGCATCACCAGAGGAGTATATGCAGCATCACCAGAGGAGCATATGCAGCATCACCAGAGGAGTATATGCAGCATCACCAGAGGAGTATATGCAGCATCACCAGAGGAGTATATAGCGTATCACCAGAGGAGTATATAGATATCACCACAGGATGATGACCAGTGATTACGAAGTCACTCATGTAATTGGGGGAGATACGACGTATAATGTTAATGGTTAGTAGTAATATTATTAATGTGTCTGTGGACACCACTATAGATATATGAGGAGACCACTATGCGATATATGAGGAGACCACTACGACGTATATGAGGAGACCACTACGACGTATATGAGGAGACCACTACGACGTAT
>BLSH010113265.1:96100-111247 GCA_018402905.1 Glandirana rugosa
AATATCATATGCTTAAAACATAGTATTTTGGAAAACGGTGCTAAAGCTTTATGATTTACAGTTTTATATATGCACAATTTCTAAAATACTATGTTTTAAGCATATGATATTATTGATTCACCTAGCTCACCCCATATAAGTCTGAAATTTAAAAAGGTTTATAGATAGACAGCGCCATTCCTGTGTGTTTTTAGTATTGCATTTCACTCTTCCCTATGAGGAGGGGGTTCCTGGAAGGCAGCAGTCTTTTGATTTATTGTTCCTAGCGCGGGTATATATTATACATAAATACCATATTTATCCTGAGGAAGTTGTACCACCAAGAATTCTGTTATGAACTAATTGTAGTGGGGCCAATCCAGGGGCATCTAGCCAGGCATCCCATATATTTTCAAATTTTGTCGGGCTTCCCCTATGCTGGTATGTCAATTTCTCTCTTAGGAGACTTTCGTTTATAACTTTAACCCATTTTTCCTTCATATGTAAGAGGCGACGTGAAAAGCCATTTTCATGAAATACGTTTTCTGGCAATGAACAAGATTCTGAGAATAGCTATGTACGTATGTGGAATATATAATTCTTCAACCATCCCAACCTATTACTTCAGTCCAAAATCTCACCAATTTTGGGCACCTCCATAGCGTGTGAATGAGCGTATTGTTGTTTGTTTCACACCTTGGACACAATGGGGAGTCTCTTCTGCTTCTCCTTCTTTGATTAAGACCATAATACAGGGTGTCCTATGGCTCCCTTTGTCATTGCTTGGGATTTGAATTAGGTTCTTCCAGCCTTTTAAAAACCACCCTTTGAACTAGCCGGGTGTTGGGAGAATAAGTCAGACTCATGCTCCTACGCTAGTAGGCCTGTTTGCTTTAAGACATGGGAGGCTACTAAAGGCAGAAGAAACACTCACCAGGCATCATACTGAGCGTCACATTACATATTCCCTATTTCACTCTTGCTCACAAGGTTGCATTCATTATCGCCATACCTCTAATAGGCATGTGTCTGAGCTGACAGCTTTGTTGTGGACACTTTCTGGTCTTTCACAAGTTCAAGGCGGTTTTGAAGCCTAGCCATTCTTTCCTACGGTGGTTTTGGCCCTTCACCTCAACCAGGACATTGTGCTTTTATCCCTCATCAGGCTTCAATACATCAGAAGGAGACACTGACATAGTTTGTGCTGTGCATATCTACCTCGTAGCCACTGCTTCCATTAGAAAGACTGACTCTTTGTCATTCCTGGTGATCCCATGGGCAGAAACCAGCTTCCTGCTCCACTATTTCTTGCTGGCATAGGCAATCCCAAGTTTCTGTTTTTGTGTGGGACGGTTAGTGTTTCTTTTTCTTTTTTGCTTTTTTAACTGTCCCTCGCCCCTCAGTTGGACTATATTTGAACATCCCAATAATCTTTTAATCCTGTGGCCACCAATGAACAAAAAGTAGATTAGGATTTTTGTACTTACCGTAAAATCTTTTTCATAAATTTGTTGGGGGCACAGTTCCCAATCCTCTGTTTTAATGATCCTGCTACTGTCTTGCTACATAACTTATGCCTGCTGAGAGTGGGAGGGGTTATACCATGCTGGAAACTATTTTTTTAGTTTGCCAGTGTCCAGATCCTCTTGTAGGCTGAACTATAACCCAATAGTCTGACTTCCATATTATGTCCCAAATATATATTTCCTTTGTTGCATTGACTGATCGGATTTATGTTTGACCAAGCTCAACCTGAACTCCAGCCTTACTTTGATTTTACTGCATACTGTGAGCTTCTAACAGTGTGCATTTTAGAAGCCTTAGCAACTTTCATTGATTGGATTTCAATTATTTTAACCATGGAAGCTCAGCATTATGTGTGGGTGTTACCCAGGGAAATGTGCATACAAATACAGTCTGCTGTGGAATTCCCACTCCTTCACACTTATTGAATTTTCATATTTGCACAACTCCTCCAATGAGGGAGTCCACTGCTTGCTACTTAGCTGAAGGCTCATATGAGGAGTACTGAGGAAGGATGCTGTGATATTTTCAGGAAGCTATGATTAGCATCTTGCTCACCCCTCCACCAGCCCTGGTCTGCCTGCATTGCATACAGAAGCAAAGAGATCCAGTAATTGGTCCTTGGTCCATAAGGTTTGGAATAAAGTCAAAAATGTCTTTACCATGTTGGGGGTGGGAAAAAAAACAGAAAAGTCAAAAGTATAAGCATTCATGTGTCTGTTGAATCTAAATGTATTTTTTCTTCTTTCTGGCATTGAATGATCTAGCTTTGATGTGTTGTTTTTTGTGTTGTCTGATTAATAATTTTTGTGTGCAGAGGATCAGCTTCCTCCTGGCTTTCCTAATATTGATATGGGCCCCCAGCTTAAGGTTGTAGAACGTACAAGAACAGCTACTATGTTGTGTGCAGCTAGTGGAAATCCAGATCCTGAAATCACCTGGTTTAAAGACTTCCTTCCGGTAGATCCTGCCGCCAGTAATGGAAGAATCAAACAACTAAGATCAGGTAAGCAAGGAAACAGAGTTATTGGGGGCAAAAATTCAGTGTGGATTTTTTTTTCACTCTTACATAAAAAACATTGTATTTAATTTTAAATACATTAGAATGGAATGACGTGTATCAAAAATTGTGTTTTATGCAAAGTATAAAGTCTATGCCCACAAGGAGCATGCAGTGTGGGTTGTTTTCCTAAGACTGGAGAATGCAGAATCTGGTGTAGCTCTGCACAAAAGCCAATCAGGTTTCAGTGTGTTTTTATCAAGGCTTAATTGAACAAGCTGAAGTTAGAAGCTGATTGGCTCCATGCACAGCTGCACCAGATTTTGTACTCTCCAGCTTTAGTAAATCAACCCCTGTGTGTCCTCTGCAGCTGTGGAATAACTATAAGTTTCATCACAGGAAAGTAGTCACTCATGACATGAGTGAAACATTTTGTTAATAAAAAGTACATTTTATAGAGACACAATATTGTGCAATTTTATAATCCACAATGAGAAATACTGTAAATGCCTACACTTAACAGACAAGAAGATTCTCTGCTACATTTATTTTTTACAAGTATTCATTTTAGTCTTGAGTAGATGCAGCTAGTTTAAATCATCCACTAGCATATTGTTTCTCAATTTACTTGCAAGATTTTCATGCCAAGGTTCCTGGCTTTACCTCCTGTTGCTCTCTCACTCTTTCATTGTAATCCTCCCACAATGGCATTCTTCAAGTAAATAAGAATGTCAAGAAATGTCTTGCAGCAACAAATGTGTGCCATTTTGATGCTCAATGCCCTCGGATTCTATTTTTTCAATATTGCTTACCATGTATTTCATCACTTGGCATACTCTTTCTAAAAATATATAACTGGAGGCTGGTAGCCACCTTGTAGTCTTAGCAACATTAGGTTGGAGACTTTCTGGTGTGTAGCTGTGCCAAATGGCCTACATTTTTTATCTCAAGCTAACCACTGTGCTGTTTTGACTTTGAATGGTTTGAATTAAGTGAAACAATTGTGTACCCTTTTTGATCTCTCCTTGTTTGGCTTGTTTGTAAGCAATTTATAGGACTGCTGATGTTAACATTTTCATGACCGTATTTCATGTATGTGTGTGTGTGTGTGTATTGTGAGAGATTAGCTTGTGTAGATCACTTGGGAAGAAGGCAGCTTGTAGGCAAACTTTCTTAAAATCTGTCTGGTTGCCAGTTTTATTTGGTAAAGGTTGCAGGTCATAAAACAAAAATAGCAAAAACAAAACCTTGCCGCCCGGCGCTAAACTAATACAGACAGGATGCCTCTCTATATGACAACTTCAAACAAGCAAATGCAAACCTTTTTTTCCTTTTGCAGTCCTTAGAGCAACCAACAACTCAAGGTCTTAAAGTGGAGTTCCACGCAGAATTTTTTTTTTGGCATCCACTCTTTTAGTACGAAATAGATGTAACCTTTTGTTTCCTTACTTTCAAACCGCCTAGTAATTACATATGTTTTTTACTCACAATTTCGTTTCTCTCACTGCTGGACTTTTGCATTTTAGGTGAGGCCCATCCGTAGTCTCCTGGCTTCTCTTCCTGAAAGAAGTGCATGGTAACCATCATGTACTCCTTGATCTCGGTCCACCCTAAATCGCGTCATTTCCTGTCTGGAATAACACGATTTTACAGTACAGGGAAGCCCACTGACTCCTGGGAAATCATGAGTCTCATCTCCCAGGAGGCCAGGCAAAGCAGGAAGTGTGGAGAAGAGCCTAGGACCTAAAAGAGGCAGATTACAGAGACCACCTAGCAACAAGCGACTTAGGGTGAGTATAATTTTTTTTCCTTCAAAGGTACATCTATATAGGCAAATTACTTGAATGATGTAAAAAAAAAATTCTGGGTGGAACTCCGCTTCAATTCTCTGTGTAAACATACTGAGTCCCAGGGTGAACTCCACTGAGATCTCTTCCTGGTTATTTCAAGCAGCTGGAGAGGGATTTGGGTGGACCAGAAACTCTGGGCCGGAACTAGCTCTGTCACGGTGGTTGTCAAAACCCTATTCGGACGCTCACCAGTCCACTCCAAGTGAATGCATGCGAGGCGACAAATATCGCCCATCCACTATCGCACCTCGCATAACGTTACATATTCCCCTCTGCTCAAGCCCCTGCGGCTGAGCAACTGTTACCCCCATACAGTGGACTCTGGAAAGGGCATCTGCATTGTTTTGCAGGTCTCCCGCCCTATGTTCCACTGTGAACTTATAGGGCTGTAAGGCCAAAAACCACCTTGTCACCCGACTATTCTTTTCTCTGTTGTCGCACATCCACTTCAAGGGGGCATGGTCGGTGACAAGTCTAAATGGCCTGATAATACTTTAGGCTCTCCGAGGCACATTTAATCGTGAGACACTCCTTCTCGACTATGGCATATTTTTTCTTGTGCCGGTTCAGCTTCCGTCTTGGGTATACAACTGGGTGCTCCTCTCTATCTCTGATCTGGGACAGTACCGCTCCTAGATCCACCTCAGAGGCCCCGGTCTGCACCACAAATTCTTTGGTGAAGTCCCGGGTCACAAGCACACACTGGGCTTGCTCTAGCTTCTGAAATGCCTTCTTGGCTTCCGGGCTGAATTTCACCATAACCGACCCCCTGCCTTTTGCCAGGTCCCTCAAGGGAACTGTAATGGTGGCAAAGGCCTGTATGAAACGCCAATAGTACCCTGTGATCCCCAGGAATGCACGCACCTGCTTTTTATTTTGGGGTTGGGACCACTTCTGGATTGCCACTAGTTTGTTGGTCTACAGTTTAACGAGTCCCCAATAATGTGGCCAAGGTATTTGGCCTCCTTGAGACCGATTGCACACTTTTTGGGGTTGGCTGTGAGCCCTGCTTTCCTGAGGGAATCAACAACGCTTGCATTCGCAACGCTTGCAAATGGGATTCCCAATCAGAACTGTGGATCCCACATCATCCAAGTAGGCGGCTGCATAGCGGCCATGTGGCCTCAACGTCTTGTCCATCATCCTCTGGAATGTTGCAGGAGCCCCATGCAGACCAAACAGCCTTCGTTTGTACTGGAAGGAGCCCTCTGGAGTAGAAAAGGCAGTTTTCTCCTTGGCCGACTCTGTTAGGGGTATCTGCCAGTAGCCCTTAGTTAGGTCCAGGGTTGTTATGTACTGGGCCCCTCCCAAACGATCCACAAGTTCGTCAACCCGAGGCATTGGGTACGCATCAAACCTGGACAAGCTATTCAGTCTTCTAAAGTTGTTACAGAACCGGATAGTGCCATCAGGCTTTGGGACCAGTACTATGACTATGGGACCCGACCAGTCACTGTGGGACTCCTTTATCACATCCAACTCTAACATATTCTGTATCTCCTTTGCTATTGCCTCGTGCATTCTATAAGGTTTCACATTCACGTGAACACTTGGCTCTGTGTCATTTCTATTTTTATTCACAAACTCTTTAATGTCTTGTTGGGCTACTGACAAGGATTTCATCAGGGGGATGTCCGGTACCCTCTCTTTTTGAGGAGGCGGTATGGCTAACAAAGCCTCTCTGTCCTTCTATGGTTTTAAGAGGTTAACATGATAGATTTTTTGGGCTTCCTTTTCCCGGCTGGTAAACTTTGTAGTTTACTTCCCCTATTCTTTCCTTAATCTCAAAGGGACTCTGCCACTTTGCGAGAAATGTACTTTCAACAGTGTGGACCAGCACCAGTACTCTAACCCCGGGTTGAAAGTTAGGGTCTTAGCACCCTGAATTTAAACCTTTCTCTGAGCCTCCTGGGCTCAGTCCATGTGCTCTCGTACCAGGGGCCAGACCGCTGCGATTCGATCCTGCATCAAGGAATTATGCTCGCTAAGGTTCCTATGACACTCCTCACTCTCGCGGTCAGGGTCAGACATTTTCTGGGTCATTAGCCACCAGCTGGGAGCTATCTTCCAGTTCCTCCATCTCCCCAGCCATTACAGGAAAAGGTAGAGGGTCTCCTTCTTCCTCGGCCGTGCCACCAGTCTCCCCTTCCATTTGGCAAAAAGGGCCTGGCGAGCGTTCCTTTGCTTCCTCAGCAGGGGGCGCTCCTTTCTCCAGACTCTCTGTGCCTTCCCATAACCTCCAAAAATGGGGAAAATCCCTCCCCACTAGGGCTTCATGAATCAGTGAAGGCACCACCCCCACTGAATGTGTCACACTGCCCCAAGGGGTGTCAATCTCGACCACTGCCTTCTGGTAGTCACGAGTGTTCACATGGGTGCAAATGACCCTGACAGTGCTAGGGTGTAACCTTGCAGGATTTATATAATTGCTTTTGACCAACGTTACCACACTACCTGAGTCGTGCAGTGACAAGTTTTCCATCAATTGAAATCGCACACATCTGCTTCTCCATGCGACCTGAACATAATGCTGTATATGCGACCTGTGCAAAAAGAGAAAGGCATCTATTCACATATGTATAATCTCATTGCATGGGTTCATCATTCAGGGGACAATTGGCAGCAGTATGGCCCAATGCATGGCCTTGGTTGCACTGTATGTGCTCTATACCCAGTCCTCTCAAGGGTCCCAAAGACCTTCCTGAATTCTTTGGCCAGTCTCCAGGTCTAGAGCTCATAGTCTATGTGACGAAGGTCATAAATATTGAATTCTTTCAATATTTATTTTGTTTTATAAAACTGGCAAATCTCTAATTCAGATGCAGTGTGTAACAGTCAACATATCTCCATAATTTGGTTTGTGAGTTCCATTCACCCCACAGGGGGTTGGATTTGTGGCTCCCTCAGTAAGGAGTGCATCAATTGTATCCTACTGAGGATAGAGCCAGACGCTTCAGCACCAGATTCAAAGTACCACAGTTAAAAATGAAGGGGGGCAGACTGGTCAGTCTTTACTTTAATGTTGGACAGAGTAGATCATGGTTGCAAGTCTCCTTAGGAGACTAGAAAATGATGCATGAACTGCTGAGACAGATTTTGTTTTCTGCACTGCAGGGATTTTAGTTCTGTGGGGCTTTTCTCCGCTCTTCCTTCAACTGCTGCTTGAGTGAAGCTGAGGCCAGGACACAGCCCTCCATGGACCTGCAATGGGTTTGTGAAGGACATCTGCCCTCTGGACCTCCTTTCCCCTGCCGCATGGCTTAGACTTCCCCCACTGGGGCTGCTGTTGACTGGTGAGTCCCTGAACCTTTGCTCTGCCTATTGCTGCCTGTCCGTCATTGTGCTTGGATTTTGATTCTGGACTTTGCTGTACCAACTTGTGGCCTGCTACTCACTGTGCTTGGATCGTTGACGTATGAGTCTGGAGTATGGTCCTGAATCCTGCGGTACCCCATTGCTGCCCTGTGTACTGGCCTGTATCCTGGATGTGCCAAGGATTTAACCCACTGTTCCCTGCCTGTGTTGCGGACTTACCGCCCTGTTGTGCCAACGCTGCTCTATGTGTCAAGGACTTAATCCCCTATGCCCTACCTGTGTGGAGGACTTACTTGCCCTGCTGTGTCAACCCTGCTCTGTGTACCAAAGACTTAATCTCCTGTGTCCCGCCTGGATACCCTGATGCCAAAACCACTTCCATTCACTCCTTAGGACATTTGTACTTCTGCAGCGTGATTCTTTGAACCCTTCTGCCCCTTCCGCCCCTGCGGCTACCATTCTGAGGAGCATTTCCCTGGCTAGGTCATATTGTTGCCCTGAGAACTGTTACCCTTTTGATGTGCTATATCCCCACTCCATGGACAATTACCCCTTGCTACTTCCCTGAAGGTCATTTCCCCTTTCTGTGCCATATAGCTGCCTGTGAAATGGCTATCTGTGCTATGCCATACTACCACTCTAAGGACCTTTTTCCCTTTGTCGGCCCTACCTGGGGCCCTGTGGACTGTTCCCAAAACTGTGTCATTCTACTGCTCAAAGGATCACCTCCACTCATCGTGCCTTCTCGTTAACCTTGTGAACTGTCCTCCCGGGGCGCCCCCCCGTTATCCTGTGAACTGCTTATCTGTTGCATGCCCTTGCTACCCGGTGTATGGATTAACTGTGCAGTGGCTTAACACCACACCTCCTGTACCCCCAAGTCTCCTAATAAACGCCTGTGTGTGTGGTTTCTTGTGAGTTGCCTCTGTGTGCTCTCTCTCTGCGCTCCTGGTTCGCCACAGTCTCGTTAGTTATTACAGCAGTTTTATTAATCTTCACAGTCTTACTGGATCCGCTGGGGGTCCTTTCACCCCTAGGCACAACGAATTGGGGTGCAGATGGGTTCAACAAGTCCTCAGCTGCCGTGTATCTATCCACGAGGTCCACAAGCTTGGCGGTTTTGGGGTCCACATGACTGACCCATTTCCTCAAAGCAGCAGGGAGCGCACGTAGATAGCGACCCATGACCACGCGCTCCACAATCTAGGGACCTGGCAAAGTCTCCAGCTGTAGCCACTTCCTGGTGAGGTGAACCAGGTCAAACATCTGCGAGTGGGGTGGCTTGTCGGTGCGGTACGCCAAATGATGCAGCCGTTGGGCCCGGGCTGCCATGGTAACCCCTAGGTGTGCGAGTATCTCTGCCTTTTAGAGTTCCATAGTCCTGGGCCTTATCTGGTTCCAGATCAAAATGGGCTTTTTGGGGTTCACCGATCAAGAATGGGGCTAACAGTCCCGCCCAATGTTCTTTTTGGCCATCCTTCGCGAAGAGCGACTCTTTCAAAAGCCGTGAGATACGCCTCCACGTCATCCGCAGGTGTCATCTTCTGCAGGTGGTAAGAGGCGTGTACCAACTTTGGTTCCGCTGTCACGGGAGGTGCGGGCCCCTTTAACTTGAGCCTTCTCAAACTGTTGGTTCATCTCCTGCTGAGCAGCCTGTTGTGCTGCAGCGGCCTCTGCGATTTGGCAGTTTGTTTCCCATTGAGCCGCCTGTTGTGTGCTGCGATAGCCTGGCGACTTTCCTCCCACTGAGCTGCAGCGGCCTGTGTGACCCAGGGGTTGGTTTACTGCAGAGCCGCCTCATGAGCCGCCTGTTGTGCTGCAGTGGCCTCTGCGACCTGGCGATTGGTTTCCTGCTGAGCTGCATTGGCTTGCAGCAGGGCCACATTTCCTCCATCTTGGAAAGTTGCCCACTTAACTCCACCACGTGTGGGAGATTAGCTCATGTGGATCACTTTTCCTGGGAAGAAAGCAGCTTGTAGGCAAACTACTTAAAATCTGGCTGGTTGCCAGTTTTTTTTGGTAAAGGTTGCAGGTCATAAAACAAACATAAATAGCAAAAAGGAAACCTTGCCACCCAGTGCTAAACTAATAGACAGGATACCTCTCTATACGATGTCGGGCTTGTCCCTGACACCTTCAAACAAATGCAAACCTTTTTTTCCCTTTGCAGTCCTTAGAGCAACCAACAACTCAAGGTCTTAACTCTTTCAGTGTAAGCATACTGAGTCATTCAAAGGTAAGTCTATATAGGCAAAGGACTTGAATGATGTAAAAAAAAATTCTGGGTGGAACTCCGCTTTAACTCTGTGTAAACATACTGAGTCCCAGGGTGAACTCCACTGAGGTCTATTCCTGGTTATTTCAAGCAGCTTGAGAGGAATTTGGGTGGACCAGAAACTCCGGGCCGGAACTAGCTCTGCCGCGGTGGCCGGCAAAACCCGGGTCGGACTATCACCAGTCCACTCCAAGTGAACGCATGCGAGAAGACAAATATCGCCTGCCCACTATCGCACCTCGCATAACATCACAATATATATATATTGTGACGTTATGCGAGGCGCCATAATGGATGGGCGATACTTGTCGCCTCGCATGCGGACTTTCTGCTCCACCCAAAGCCCTCTCCACCTGCATTTAATGATCACTAGAGTTCGATCCTGGATCTCAGTGGAGGAAAGCTGAGAGCTATGTGTGCTATTTTGAACTCAGAAACAAGGTTTGCATTGTGCTCATGTTTTGTAGGTATCAGGGCCAGCCCCACACCGTATAGTGAGGAATCACGATTGCTAGTTTAGCACCAGACAGCGAGGTTTTGTTTTCTGTTTTTATTTGTTTGAACCTGCAAACCTTTTACAATAAACCTGGCAAGCTGCCAGATTTAAAAAAGTTGGCCTGCCTGCTGATATTTTCCTGCGAAAAGCGATCCCCACAAGCTAATCTCCCACACGTGGTAGACTCAGCGAGCAACTTTCCAACATGGAGGAGATGTTGAAGGCCTTCCTGCGGGAGACCAACCTCCAAGTCGCCCAAGCCGCTGCAGCACAGCGGGAAGAAAGTCGCAGACAACATGAGGCCCAGCAGGAGATCAACCGCCAGCTGGTACATGCTCTCGTAGAGTTAAAGAAGGGGTCTGCACCTCCTGTGCCTTCAGAACAAAAGTTGATCCGTGACAGTTACCATCTGCAGAAGATGACATCTGCGGATGATGTGGAGGCATGACATCGGTAACACTGTATGTGCTCTATACCCAGCCCTCTCAAGGGTCCCCAAGGCCTTCCTAGCTTCTTTGGCCAGTCTCCAGGTCCAGGACTTTTGAGAGAGTCGTGGGGCGGGAAGGATGGCAAAAAGGACAATGGTCAGGACTTCTAGCACCTTTTCTGACAGGTGATCCCCAAAAGGCCTATTTTGATTTAGAGCCCGATAAAGCCCAGGACTATGAGTCTCTAAAAATGGAGATACTGCAATGCCTGGTTGTCACCATGGCAATCTAGGCTCAACGGGTGCATCAGTGGACCTACCGGATGGACCAGCCACCCCACTCCCAAATGTTTGACTTGATCCATCTCACAAGGAAGTGGTTACAGCCAGAAACTTTGCCAGGCCCTCAGATTGTGGAGCACGTGGTCATGGATCGATATCTGCGTGCGCTCCCTGCTACTTTGAGGAAGTGGGTCAGCCATGAGGACCCCAAAAGGCAAACCAACTGTTGGACCTCGTGGAGAGATACAGTGCAACTGAGGACTTGTTGTACCTGTCTGCTCCCCACTCTAATGTATTCAGGGATGAAAGATTGCCCGGCGGACCCGGTAAGACTGTTCCAGGGGTTAAGGGCGTGTGGAAGTTTGATAAGACAGCTGTGTCGAAAGAGACTATGAGCTCTAGACCTGGTGACTGGCCAAAGAAGCCAGGAAGGCCTTGGGGACCCTTGAGAGGGCTGGGTATAGAGCACATACAGTGTTACCGATGTCATGCATTGGGACATATTGCTGCCAATTGTCCCTGAATGATGAAACCATGCAATGTGATAATGCTTATATGAAAAGACACATTTCTCTTTTTGCACAGGTTGCATATATAGCATCATGTTCAAATCGCATAGAGAAGCAAATGTATGTTATTGCTATGGACGGGAAACCCATCACTGCGCTGCGTGACTCTGGTAGTGTGATAACCTTGGTCAAAAGCAGCTGTGTAAATATGGCAAGGTTACACCCTAGCACTGTCGGGGTCATTTGCATCCATAGGGACACTCGTGACTACCTGATGGCGCTGGTGGAGATTGACACACCTTTCGGCAGAGTGACCCATTCAGTGGGAGTGGTATCTTCCCTGCTTTATGAAGCCTTAGTGGGAAGGAATTTTCCCGATTTTTTTGGAGGTTGTGAGAGGGCACAGAGAGCCTGGAGGAAAGAATTCCCAATGCTGAGGAGGCACAGGATGTTCTCACCAGATCCTTTTTGAAAAATGGAAGGAGAGATTGGTGGCAGTCCGAGTAAGGAGACCCTCTTCTTTTTCCTGTAATTGCTGGGGAGCCGGAGGAGCCGGACGATAGCTCCCAGCTGGTGGCTAATAACCCAGAAAATGTCTTTGACCCTGACTGTGAGAGTGAACCACATGTAGTACCTGACTTAGAGTTCCAGAGAGAGGACTTCTGTACAGAGCAACTACGTGATATCACTCTCCTTCGTGGCAGAGAAAATGTGGAGGTGATGGATGGGGAACCTGTGGACCCTAATTGGGGGGTGTCTTTTCCCTACATGGCTCTTAAAAATAATTTGTTGTACCAGGTGGTAAAACGCGGGGAGGACGAAGTAGAACAGCTAGTGATCCCCAAACCCTTCCGCAGGATGGTGCTAGATCTGGCCCATGGTCATGTAATGCAGGGACATCTGGGTATAGAGGAAACCAAAGAGATAATAACCCAGAGGTTCTCCTGGCCTGTGTTGCATGCGGAGGTCAGTGAATATTGTGAATCATGTCCCCAGTGTCAAATTACTGCACCGTCTCCCCATTTCTAAGCCCCCTTGTCCTACTGCCCATCACTGAAGTGCCATTTGAGAGAATTGGCATAGATCTAGTGGGGCCAGTGGTAAAGTCTGCTCGGGCCACCAGCACATTCTGGTCATACTCGACTATGCAACACGCTATCCTGAAGCCATCCCTTTGCAGAACACCTCCACTAAGACTATTGCCAAGGAGTTGGCCCATGTGTTTAGTCAGGTGGGGATCCCAAAGGAGATCTTAATGGATTATGGCATCCCCTTCATGTCCAGAGTTGCCAAGGAATTGTGCAAATTGTACAAAATCTCCCATCTCCGTACTTCTGTTTACCACCCCCAGACTGGCAGTCTGGTGGAAAGGTTTAGCAAGACCCTTATCTACCATGTTAATCTCTTAAAATCACAGAAGGACAGAGAGACATTAGTGGCCCTGCCAACCCCTCAAAATGACAGCGTACCAATGACCCCGGATGTTCCCATAACTGAGTCCTGGTCACTGACGCAACAAAATGACGTAAAGGAATTTATAAGTAAAAATGGAGACTTCTTCTCTCCCCTATCCGGACTGACCACCGTAATAAAACATGACATAGTTACAGAACCAGGGGTCCTCGTAAATGTAAAACCCTACCAGATACCTGAGGCTAGATGGGAGGCGGTGGTGAAGGAAATAAAAAACATGTTGGAGTCGGACGTAATAGAGGAGTCCCACAGTGCCTGGTCGAGCCCCATAGTGCTGGTCCCAAAGCCCAATGACGCTATCAGGTTCTGTAACGATTTCAGGAAGCTAAATGACGTGTCTAAGTTTGACGCATACCCAATGCTGCGGGTTGACGAACTTGTGGACAGGTTGGGAGGTGCCCGGAACATAACAACCCAAACCTAACTAAGGGCTACTGGCAGATTTCCCGAATGGAGTCAGCGAAAGAAAAATCAGCCTTCTCTACCCTGAGGGGTCCTTTCAATGCAAACGAAATGCCGTTTGGTCTGCATGGGGCCCCTTCATCCTTCCAGAGGATGATAGACAACACTTTGAGGCCGCATCGGTCCTATGCTGTGGACTATCTGGATGATGTGGTCATCTGCAGCCCAGATTGAGAATCACATCTGCCCCAGATGCAGGCAGTGGTAGATTTGCGGAGGGTAGCAGGTTTAACAGACAACCCCAAAAAGTGTGCCATAGGTCTGGAGGAGGCCAAATACCTTGGGTATGTTGTTGGTCGGGGTCTGCTCAAGTCCCAGACCGATAAGATTGATGTCATTCAAAAGCGGCCCCAACCGGTGACCAAGAAACAGGTTTGGGCCTTCCTGGGGATTACAGGGTATTAGCGATGCTTCATCCCCTACTTTGCCACCATTGCTGTCCCTCTGACCGATCTGACGAAGAGTAGAGCGTCAAGAATGGTTAAGGGGAATCCCGAGGCCGAGAGGGCCTTCCAGAATTTGAAACCAGCCCTTTGTGTAGAGCTGGTACTCGTGACCCCAGACTTCACAAAGGACTTTTTGGTTCAAACCGACGCCTCTGACGTGGGAATAAGTGCTGTTCTGTCTCAAATCAGAGACGTGAGGAACACCCGGTCATATACTTAAAGCAGGAAGCTTAATAAGCATGAAAGGAATTATGCCATTGTGGAGAAGGAGTACCTGGCTAGCAAGTGGGCCTTAGAGACCCTAAAATACTACCTGCTGGGAAGGTCATTCAGGCTAGTCACCAACCATGCTCCCCTTAATTGGATGTTTTTACAACTGGGAGAAAAATAGCTGGATGACTAGGTGGTTCCCGGCCCTACAGCTGTTTAATTCTCAGTAGAACACCGGGCCGGAAGGCTCCAAAATAACACAGATGGACTTTCCCGGGCCCACGGCATGGTCGGGACAGTTGCTCTGCCCCAGGGGCTTAAGCAGAGGGTGGATGTGTGACGTTCTACGAGGCGCCATAATAGACGGACGATACTTGTCGCCTCACATGTGATCACTTGGAGGCGACTAGAAAGAGAGTCCGACCAGGGTTTTTCCAGCCACCGTAGCAGAGCTTGTTCTGGCCCGCACTTTCTGCTCCACCCAAAGCCCTCTCCACCTGTATTTAATGATCAGGAAGAGATCTCACTAGAGCTCGATCCTGGATCTTCGTGGAGGAAAGCTGAGAATGCTCTGTGCTATTTTGGACTCGCCTTTTATGAGTCGTTCGTCCACTTGAAGAAATTTTAGACCGCCGAACGGTCCAAATAACATTTAACTAAACGTCCAAGTTTGTTTATTTTTGTCTTTTGTTTCGGAGCGGCAGACAGCGATTTGATTGTTAACAGTGATATTCCACACACCGACCGGGGCTGTGGGTGTTTTGTACTCGTGTTACGTTTGGAACAAAAGCTCAGGTTTTATCGTGTCTCGTAAGAGTCGAAAGGAGGTGCTTCTAGGTCCTAGCTCGAGATCACTCTAGAGAAGGACTAGTAATTTATGTCCACCTCTCCCGAAACCC
>BLSH010113265.1:135817-147517 GCA_018402905.1 Glandirana rugosa
CCCCCCCGTCCTCCAGGGAGGACGACCGCCGATGGGGCTGTTTATCCTTAAAAAAAAAAAAGCCGCCAGGGGGAAGGCGGGGACCTTTTCCCCCCTTCCCGCCTTGAGAGTGAGTGGTGAGGCGCTCGCGGCTTCCCTTTAGGGGAATTGCGGTCCTGTTTGTGACCATTTCTTTTTAATTGAATTTAATTTTATATTATTTTATTAACCTTATCTTCAATCAAGTGATCTACTATCAAGAAGCCGGTCGGGGCATGGAGAGTCCATGGGCTCTGTACTTTCCCCGACCTGGCCAACTGTTGCGAGCCAGTCTCGACGTATGGGGACCCGCCGCATAGTGCTCGTTCCGTGCGGGTGGCCTGGGGTGATCCCCGCCTGCGCCCAGCCCGGATGCGATTCGGTAGGGCGAATTCTGGCCTGCAGCATACCGTCCAGGCAGGCACGAAAAGTCTGCGACTGGGTGGCTACCCACAGCGCTCGCGGAGTGGTGAGTGAGAGTTCCGCCCTTCCCCCCTTTTCCAGGGGCGGAAGGGGGACCGCCGAAAAAAAAAAAATTCCTATTTGTCGGGGTAGCCGCCAGCAGGAGGGACCTCCTGCCCCCCCTTTTCCGCACCCCCCTCTATCCCCACACCGCACCCCATGCGGCGATCGACGGCCATTTTGCCGTAGCCGCAGACATTTCTAGTCTATGGGGCTTTCCCTCTAGCGCTCGGAGCGGCCATTTGCGATACTGCAAGTCTCTGTGCAGGGGATTTCTGCCTCTAGTGTCTAACGGTGGCTATTTTGACCACATGTCTATGCAATAACGTGCATACAACGCTTCCTTTTCTCTCTAGAGCGGTGGTGATCGGACAGCGCAGCTCTCTGGGTCCTCTGGTATCCCTGGCACAAAAACAGCAAGTAACAGCTGGGCTCCCCTGTGGGTGCTGGTGGCGGTGGGTGCAGTCCCCCTTTTCCCTGGGGCTCTGTGGGGTGGTGCTGTGCGGTAGTGTGGGGGTGCCTCATCCTCTGTTGTGCCACAGGTGTCACTGAGAGGGGTCTGGGGGCATAAGGCAATGGCAGATCTCACTGCTGGACCTGCTGAGGAGGCTTCAGTGCCGGCGCAATCTGCGCAAGGGGAATTTTTGGACCAGCTACAGGCGGTTTTTAGTGAATTTCCCCCCCGGGCGGAGGTCGCCCAACGGGCTTCCAAGAAGCGCCCCCCTTATTCGTCAGGGGAGGATTCGGACCCGGACTTAGCCTCTGAGGTCTCAGAGATCCCAGTGGACCTATCGGACGGGGACCTGGTCCCATCGGACGGCGAGGAGGATCAAGGGGCGGCGGCTGCGCGCGAAAAAGCGCTGGACGCCGCCATTATCACTGGCATTCGCACTACGCTGCAATTGAGCCAGGATGCTGAGTCGCAGACTTCTGCGTATGTGTGTGGGTCCTCTAGGCCCCATTGGGCCCCCAAGGCTTACCCCTACAATCAGTTTTTTGATCGTTTCCTTTACCGTGAATGGCAACGTCCGCAGCTTTCCATTTCGCTGTCAAAACGTTTCGCTGCTCGCTATCCCTTTGAGGAAAGCTTCTTAAAAAAAATGGGAATCACCGGTGGTGGACCCACCGATAGCTCGCCTTAGTAAGGCGACGACTATCCCTTTGGAGGGGTCTCCCTCCTTCAAGGACCCCGCTGATAGGAAAACAGAGGCACTTTTAAAGTCGCTCTTCCTGATGGCAGCTTCTGCCGTGCGACCAGTCCTGGCGTCCGCCATGGCAGCTCAACACCTATCTGAGCGTATGGAGGAGCTCAAGTCCAACCTGGAATGCGGCCATCTGATGGATGCGCCGCAGAGGGCTGAGTTCTTGCTCCAAGGGTTCGAGTACCTTTGTGATGCGGCAGTTGATTTACTGCCTATGTTATCCAAGATAGCGATTTTTGCTGGTATCCTCAGAAGGATACTCTGGTTGCGTTCTTGGTCTGGCGACCATGCTTCCAAAAATGTCTTGCTGACCTCCCCTTTCAGGGTGGTCGTCTATTTGGTCCACGTTTGGATGAGATCATTAAAGATTTTACGGGAGGTAAGAGTACCTTTCTGCCGGAGCCCCGGAGGCGCGAGTTTCGCCGTACACAGGGGCCTCCTCCCTCGGGGCAAAAAAGTTTTTTTCGTGCCCCGAGCGCTCCACGAAAAGGGACCCGTCCCGGTAAGGTCGCTGCTGGGGCCGGTAAGCAGCAGTGGCAGCGCAAAACCGAAAAGGTGGAAGACAAGCCTTCCTCAGCCTGATGGGTTGCCCCCACCCGGGTTTCGGGTGGGGGGACGTCTTCTGGGGTTCGCAGAATGGGGGCTGGCTCACATTCCCGATCGTTGGGTCCGGGAAGTGGTGTCCGCCGAGTTCAACACTCTACCCCCAGACAGGTTCTTCCCATCGAACTTGGGACTCCTGCAGGATCGCCGGGAGGCCCGTTTCAGGGCTGTTCAAGCACTTTCAGACCAGGGGGTAATTGTGCTAGTACCTCTAGCAGAAAGGTTTCGAGGTTTCTATTCGAATCTGTTCGTGGTCCCCAAAAAGGGGGGGGGGTTTCGGCCAGTGCTGGACATAAAGGCCCTGAACCGGTATGTCAGAACGCGGAAGTTCCGGATGGAATCTATTCGCTCGGTTGTGGCCGCCCTTCATCAGGGGCAGTTTCTGGCGTCTCTGGACATCAGGGATGCGTACCTCCATGTACCCATTTGTCCACGGCATCAACGCTACCTGCGATTCGCAGTGGGAGACCTTCACTTTCAATTCGTGGCACTTCCTTTCGGTCTGGCCTCAGCACCCCGAGTTTTCACAAAACTGCTAGCCCCGGTGTTAGCGTTGCTACGACAGAGGGGCATTGCGGTGGTAGCCTACCTAGACGATCTGCTCCTGCGAGCGGAATCCGCCTCGGCTCTGGAGGAAAATGTGAGGATCACAATGACCTCGCTGCAGGATTTCGGCTGGTTACTCAACCTGCAGAAGTCGTCGGTATCGCCAACCAATCACCTGGAGTACCTGGGTCTGATTTTGGACACAGCGCAGGCAAAGGTGTTCCTCCCCCCAGCCAAGCTGCAGTCTCTGCAGTCGGCAGTGCGAACTGTTCTGTCGCATCGTCGGCCCTCATTACGATTCTGTATGCGGGTGCTGGGGCTCATGGTATCGTCTTTCGAGGTGATACCATTTGCCCAGAGTCACACTCATCTGCTTCAGCGAGCAATTCTTGCTCGGTGGGACAGGTCGCCTCGGTCCTTGGACCTTCTGATTCGCCTGGGCTCTCAGGCAAGAGCGTCTCTGACCTGGTGGCTTCGAGACTCGGTCCTGACTCAGGGGAAGTCTTTTCTGCCCCTCCAGTGGGTGATCATCACCACGGATGCCAGTCTTTCAGGCTGGGGAGGGGTCCTGGGACAGCTGTCTGCCCAGGGCCGTTGGTCGGCACAGGAGGCCCGCCTCCCCATCAATGTACTGGAACTAAGGGCAATCAGATTGTGCCTATCTCACTGGACAATGAGATTGCAGGACCGTCCGGTCCGAATTCAGTCGGACAATGACACAGCAGTGGCATATGTGAACCATCAGGGCGGCACGAGAAGTCCAGCGGCTGCTGCGGAGGCAGCTCTGATACTGTGTTGGGCAGAACGTCACGTTCCGGCAATCCCTGCCATTTACATTCCAGGGGTGGAGAACTGGTAGGCGGATTTTCTCAGTCGCCAGACATTGGACCAGGGAGAGTGGTCCCTCCACCCGGAGGTGTTCAACCAGATTTGCCGCAGATGGGGGACGCCGGACGTGGATCTCATGGCGTCCCGGTTCAATCACAGGGTGGAGACCTTTGTGTCCAGAACAAAGGATCCGCTGGAGGTGGCCACGGACGCTCTGGTGGCCCCCTGGGGTTGTTACCAACTTCTGTATGCCTTCCCTCCGATAAAACTACTGCCGCGACTGACTGGCTTTGACGGCTTGGTTATTGAGTCCCAGGTGCTAAGAGACAGGGGAGTCGCTGAATCAGTGAATCCTACTTTGTTGAAGGCTCGCAAGTGTACCTCTTGCAAGATTACCACCACACCTGGAAGGCTTATATAGCTTGGTGCGAGGCGGAGGGTCATAACCCTCGCTCTTATGTAGTATCAAGGGTCCTGACTTTTTTGCAACAGGGCCTGAACAAAAATCTGGCTTTGGGTACTCTTAAGGGCCAGATATCGGCTCTGGCAGTTCTTTTTCAGAGACCTTTGGCATCACATTCCTTGATTCGTACCTTTGTTCAAGGTGTACGACATGTGGCGCTTCGGGTGAAGGTTCCGTTGGTGCCTTGGGATCTAAATTTGTTGCTTTCTGTACTTCAGAAACCACCTTATGAGAAAATCAGTGAGATTTCCTTACAACTGCTTTCGCAGAAGGTGGCCTTTTTAGTGGCCATCACCTCTGCCAGACGGGTGTCTGAATTAGCAGCACTCTCGTGCAAGTCTCCCTACCTAGTCCTGCATAAGGATAAGGCGGTCTTGCGACCCTCGCCTTCTTTTCTTCCAAAAGTGGTTTCTTCTTTTCACATTAATGAAGATATTGTTCTTCCTTCATTGTGTCCTTGTCCATCGCATCCAAAAGAAATTGATTTACATGCCTTGGATGTAGTGAGGGTCTTAAAAGTGTATTTGTCTGCTACAGCTTCTTTTCGAAAAGCTGATGCTCTGTTTGTGTTGCCTGAGGATCCGCGCAAAGGTTTGGCGGCCTCCTCGGCTACGATTTCTCGTTGGATCAGACAGACCGTGACCCATGCATATTCTGTCAGGGGCAAGGTCCCCCCTTTTCCGGTCACGGCTCATTCTACCCGGGCTGTTAGCACTTCCTGGGCTTTTAGACACCAGGCCTCGGTGTCACAGGTGTGCAAGGCGGCCACTTGGGCCTCGGTTCACGCTTTCACTAAGTTTTACAAAGTTGATGTGTTTGCATCTTCGGATGCTGCTTTTGGCCGCAAAGTTTTGCAGGCGGCAGTGTAGGCGCGTCTGGCGCCTCCTTAGAGGTTCTGTTGGGTACTGTTGTTACCGTTTGCCCACCCCTCTTTTTTACACAGCTTGGGGACATCCCCACACGTAATGGTGAGCTGCGTCTGTCAGTGAACGATAGGAGAAAAAGGGATTTTATTAAAACTTACCGTAAAATCCTTTTCTCCGAGTTCACTGACAGACGCAGCACCCACCCCTCTGTGCTCTGTGTTTGTACGGCTTGTGTACGAACTGGTGAGCTATTCCATAGAGGGGGTTTATCTGGGAAGAGGGGACGGCCACATGGGAGGGGTCAGCTGTTTCTTTTCCCTGCCTAGTTAACTCCTAGTGGAACCAGCATAAACCCCACACGTAATGGTGAGCTGCATCTGTCAGTGAACTCTGAGAAAAGGATTTTACGGTAAGTTTTAATAAAATCCCTTTTTTCCAGCAGGACCTAGCACCTGCCCACACTGGCAAAAATACCAATACCTGGTTTAACGATCATGGTATCACTGCGCTTGATTGGCCAGCAAACTCTCCTGACCTAAACCCCATAGAAAATCTGTGGTATATTGTCAAGAGGTAGATGAGAGACCACAGACCCAGCAATGCAGATGAGCTGAAAGCCACTATCAAAGAAACTTGGGCTTCTATAACACTTCAGCAGTTCTACAGGCTGATCACCTCAATGCCACGCTGCATTGATGCAGTAATTCATGCAAAATGAGCCCCTACCAAGTATTGAGTACATACTATACTGTAAATGGACATACTTTTCAGTAAGCCAACATTTCTGTATTAAAAATTCATTTTTTATTGATTTTATTTAATCTAATTTTCTGAGATAGTGAATTTTGGGTTTTCACCAGCTTTAAGCCATAAGCATCAAAATTAGAAGAAAGCAATGCTTGAAATATATCACTCTGTGTGTAACACATGTGTATAAATACGAGTTTCACTTTTTGAATTGAATTCCTGAAATAAATTACCTTTTTGATGATATTCTAATTTTACAAGATGCACCTGTATGTATGTGTGTATATATATTGTGACACCTGCCTTGAACTTGAAGTTCACGCACAGGAACTTGTCTGTAGGTTTCATTATTAAGTTGGTCCACCATTTGCAGCTATAACAGCTTCAACTCTTCTGGGAAGGCTGTCCACAATGTTTAGGAGTGTGTCTATGGGAATGTTCGACCATTCTTCAGGAAACACATTTTTGAGGCCAGGCACTGATGTTGGACTAGTAGGCCTGGCTTGCAGTCTTTGCACTCATTCATCCCAAGCCAGACAAGTTCCTGCACCCCAAACTCGCTCATCCATGTCTTTATGGACCTTTCTTTGTGCACTGGTGCACAGTCATGTTGGAACAGGAAGGGGCCATCCCCAAGCTGTTCCCACAAAGTTGGGAGCATGAAATTGTCCAAAATGTCTTGGTATGCTGACACCTTAAGCGTTCCCTTCACTGGAACTAAGGGGCCAAGCCCAACCCTTGAAAAACAACCCCACACCATAGTCCCCCCTCCACCAAATGATTTGGACCAGTGCACAAAGCAAGGTCCATAAAGACATGGATGAGTGAGTTTGGCGTGGAGGTAGTTGCCTGGACTGGACGGAGTCCTGACCTCAACCCGATAGATCACTTTTGGGATAAATTAGAGCAGAGACTGCGAGTTAGGCCTTCTTGTCCAACATCAGTGCCTGACCTCACAAATGCGCTTCGGGAAGAATGACCAAACATTCCCATAGACACACTCCTAAACCTTGTGGACCGCCTTCCCAGATGAGTTGAAGCTGTTATAGCTGCAAAGGGTGGGCCAGCTCTATTGAACCCTATGGATTAATATACACTGGAGATCACAATTTAGAGAACAATTTATGAACACTTGATTTTTTCAGAAAAAATGTAATCTTCACCATTTGATGGAATTATTGTTGTGGCTATATCAGCTAAAAGAACAGTGTTTTATCAAAATATCCAAGGCACTGCAACAAAAAACATTTATTTTGTAGAAAACACAATGATCAAAATTAGAGAACAGCTATGGCACAGAGAAAGTTTACAACTAAAATTTCTGAAGGTTACAATGATCAACAATTAGTAGGAAGTGTACAGGCCCTTACTGTGAATGACTGCGGCCACAGGACATCACTAGTCTCTCACACTGCTCTGGTGTGATTTTGTTCCACTCTTCTTCCAGTCTCTTCCACAGTTCGGTGACTTTAGTGGGTTTCTTGGCCATAACTTTGCTGCCTAGGATTTTCCAGAGGTTTTCTATTGGGTTAAAATCAGGACTCTGTGCTGACCATTTCATTATTTCAATGTTTTCAACTCCAAAGAACTGCTTTACCCGTTTTGTTGTATGACAGTGGGCATTGTCTTGCATAAAAATTGCTGGCTGATTGGGTGATGAACGCAGGGAAGGAACCACATCTTGTTGAAGAAGGTTCTGATAAACATCTGCATTCATTGTGCCATGTAGCTGTACAAGTGGCCTAACTCCTGCTCCAAAAAACATCCCCCAAACCATAATGCTTCCCCCTCCACCTTTCACTGACTTTTTTACACACTTTGGATTCAGCCTTTCCCCAGTTTAACCACGAACATAATGTTTTTCATCGGACCCAAATTAAACTTGCCTTCATCACTAAAGTGAACATTGGAAGAGTTCTCTGTCCACACAACATGCTCCTCAGCAAAGGTTAGTCTAGCCTTTTGATTCTTTCTTCTAATAAGAGGTTTGGTCACTGCAGAGGGGGCTTTCAGTCCAAATTCTCTTAAACGGCGAGTCACTGTATGATGCGACCGATCCTTACCTTGTTCAATGCTGTACTGGCGAGAAATCGCAGCTGCACTGTTGAACAAATTGCCCATTGAGATTCTCCACATTATCCTGTCCTCTCTTGCATTTGTCTTTCGTGGATGACCAGTCTTCTTGGGGGACTTGAATGAGTTTTTGACGTTGTAATGATGCAATATTCTAGAAATCACAGATTTGGAATGACAAATTTCTCTTGCTGTGGCTAAAAGGGTCATCCCTTTGGCCTTCATCTGGACAACCTGCTGCCGGAGGGTTTCAGTCACTTTAGAACGGCTCACCATCTTGCAAAGTCAGTGAAAACTGGAAAGTTGGGCTGCCAGTTAAATAAGGTTTTACAGATAATTAAAGAAATTAGCACAAGTTGCCAACTGTTCTCTAATTTTGATCAATGTTCTTTTTCAAATCTTATTGAAGTTTTTTGTTCTGTGCTTCAAAATATATGTAACTCATGAAATATGCTTAACCATTTCCTGCCCACCTTATGCAAAATGACGGCCGGGAAGTGGTTCAGTTATCCTGACTGGGTGTCATATGATGTCCAGTAGGATCACAAACCAGTGCACGCCCGCGGGGACGCACGGCGCGGCAATCGGTGGTGTGTCAGTCCGACACACAGCATCTCCGATCTTGGTAAAGAGCCTCTGACAGAGGCTCTTTACCATGTGATCAGCTGTGTCCAATCACAGCTGATCACAGTGTAAATAGGAAGAGCCGTTTATTGGTTTTTCCTCCACTCGCACTGCTAGACGCGAGTAGAGGAGAGCTGATCAGTGCCTCCCAGTGACACCTATCAGTGCCCATCAGTGCTGCATATAAGTGCATCATCATCAGTGCCAATCAGTACTGCCTCGTCAGTCCCGTCAGTGCAGACTCATCAGTGCCCATCAATGAAGGAGAAAACTTACTTATTTACAAAGTTTTGTAACAGAAACAAAGAAAAACCTTTTTTTTTTTCCAAATGTTTTTTGTCTTTTTTTTTAGCACAAAAAATAAAAACCCCAGTGGTGATCAAATACCACCAAAAGAAAGCTCTATTTGTGGGGAAAAAAATATAAAAAATGTAGTTTGGGTACAGTGTTGCATGGCCACGCAATTGTCATTCAAAATGTGACAACGCTAAAAGCTGAAAATTGGTTTGGGCAGGAAGGGGGGGAAAGTGCCCTGTATTGTAGAGTCTAACAAAACTGCTCTTTTACTCATATACGACTAAGCAGTGACCTTGAAATTTAAGAAATTGAAGGTTGTTCTCTAATTTTGATCTCCAGTGTACATATATGTGTGTGTAAGTATATGTAAACCCTCTCTGAATGACATTTAGTTTGCCACAGCAAATCATAAAGAATGAACATGTATGTATTGAGAGAAAATACTATTATGCTCCACTAGTTTTTTTGTAGTGTGTTTCTGTCTGCATGCACTCTAGCAACTTCTGCTTTGCATTTTACAATGGGGACAACAGTGGACCATGCCTGCCCGATGAACCTTGATAGATCTGATTGTACTCTCCACTGGGTGAGCATGTTACAGGGTGACATCACAGGAGAACATGTGGGAGATGAGAACAGTGTTATTATCTTGTTACAAGAAGTGCCTGAACTGGCACAATGAACAGGTATTTTTGTTAGTGAAAGCTGCAGATTTTAAGATATTCAAAACTATTTTTGATTTATCTTTGCCATGTTAGAAATGTTATTGATTGGGTTTACATATGCTTTCATTTGTGAAGTTTTCTTAGGGCTCATGCACACTGTAGCTGATAAACGACCGTTTTTTGGTCGTTTTTTATTAACAGCTCAAAAACGCCCCTTTATGTTTTCCTATGTGTCCATGCACACATGGACGTTAATTGTAGTTTAACAGCAGTGGCGTTTTTAGGCTGTTATCTGAACGCCCTGAATTGGCGTTCAAAAGTCGTTCTTCTGACCACTAAAAAAACGGTAAATGCCGATTAACGCTCTAATGAGGTAAAAAAAAAAACGCTCAAAGATGCCGATAAACGCTGCTTACAAAACACTGCAAAAGAATGTTTTCTAAGCAGCGTCTCCTGCCCGACGCCCAGAGAGCCCAGATAGCGTCCAGTGTGCATGGAGCCTTAGTGTCATATTGTTTGTCCTTTTTTACCAAGCATTGTACTGTTTCTTTATATTTGTGTTTATATTAATTAGAATAAATATGTGGCTGGGCTATGGACATTTTGGTATTTTTATATTCTTAACCACCTCAATACCGGGCCTGTTTTTTGGACTTGGTATTAACAAGTTTAAACCAGAGTTTTTTGCTATAAAATTACTTAAAACCCCCAAACATTTTATATATATATATATATATTTTTTTTTTTTACCTAACACCATAGAGAATAAAATGGCAGTCGTTGCAAAACTTTATCACACCATTTGCGCAGCGGTCTTACAAGCGCGATTTTTTGTTAAATAAAAAAATCACTTTTTTGAGTGAAAAAATAAGACCGCAGTAAAGTTAGCCCAATTTTTCCCCATATTGTGAAAGATAATGTTACGTCGAGTAAATTGATACTCAACATGTCATGCTTCAAAATTGCGCCCGCTCGTGGAATGGCGGAAAACTTTGCAACCTAAAAATCTCCATTGGCGATGTTTAAAAATTTCTACAGGTTACATGTTTTGAGTTACAGAGGAGATCTAGTTCTAGAATTATTGCTCTCGCTCTAACGATCGCGGCGATACCTCACATTTTTTCATATGCAGGTGGGACTTGCGTATGCGTTCGCGCGCGAGCTCATGGGGACAGAGGCTCTTTAAAATGTTTTTTCTTATTTATTTTAATTTTAATTTTTACATTTTACACTGTTCTTTAAAAAAAAAAAAATTGATCACTTTTATTCCTATTACAAGAAATGTAAACATTCCTTGTAATAGAAAAAAGCATGGCAGAACCTCCTAAATATGAGAGCTGGTGTCAAAAACACCTCAGATCTCATATTTACAGTTTAATGCAAAAAAAGAAAAAAAAAAAGACAGTTAAAAAAAAAAGTCCCCTTTAAGAGCATTGGGCGGAAGGGGCTTGTGGCGCCGCTTCCATCCTGCAATGTTATGGAGCCGAGTGGACAGCATCTTCCGCTCACTCGGCTTCCTGTGCGGGGGGGGTGGACCCGATCATCTCCGCCGCTGCCGACGGTCCGGGAAAGTGACGGGGGTCACCTTTACCGCCACCAAAAAAGTGATCTTGCGGCAAATCCGCTGCTAAGACCACTTTTATCTTACAGAGAATTGCCGGTGGAAAAAAAATGGTATCTGAATGGTGCCTGTAGCTGCTGGCACCATTCAGATATCACCGCTCAAAGCAGCGACATCATATGATGGCGTCCCGACTTGAAGTGGCAAGTCGGGACTTAAACGACGTCCCGACTTAAGCAGCGGCGTCCCGACATAAGCAGCAAATGATCTTTAAAACATGCCCTCACTAGCTGCATGCATTTTACAAAACTTGCTCTAGGTTTACATTACAAGGTTGTCCATGACCTGGAAGGCAAAGCGGGGGAGCTAAATTGGCTGAGAAACCAGCGGAATCTGACTATAGTGCCTCTGTTTTGAATTTGATGATGAATTTCACAAAGTATGCAGGTACAGGTCAGCAAGGATATTTAACCACTTGCTTACTGGGCACTTAAACCCCCCCCCCGCCCAGACCAATTTTCGGCTTTCAGCGATTTCAGCGTGCGACGTTGTACCCAAACAAAATTTTTATCATTTTTTTCCCACAAACAGAGCTTTCTTTTGGTGGTATTTGTTCACCTCTGCGGTTATTATTTTTTGTGCTATAAACAAACAAAGAGCGACGATTTTGAAAAAACAATATTTTTTACTTTTTGCTATAATATCCAAAAAAAAAATATAAAAAAAAATATTCATCAGTTTTGGC
>BLSH010113265.1:189649-200342 GCA_018402905.1 Glandirana rugosa
CGTTTAACCATCATAACACGGGTTTCTTTTTTTCCCTAAAAACATATTGAATGGCATTTTAGGAAAAGAGACTCAAGTGACTGTCTGCGTCGTAAGAATACTGTGTACCCCAATACGAGTAGGATGATCCTCATCGGATCCGTTTTGTTTGTTTTCACATCCAACCGGGGAGGGTCCCCCGGCAGGAGTGGAATCGTATATTAGGGGGACGAGACATGTCGTGTAGAGAAAAGGATTTTACGGTAAGTTATACAAAAATCCCTTTTTTTCTTTGGGCACAATACTACCAATTTGCTACCCTTTCCTTTTTGGACTGTCCAGTGCACCTTGGGTCTTTATCAAGGTGATAGCCCCTGTTCTCACTTAGCTTCAGGCTCAAAGCAATCCCCATGGTGGATGACCTTCTTATAAGGGAACAGTTTACTCTGTATGCCAATGTTCAAGAGATTGTGGCCAGCCCTACAGAGGTTCCGGTTGCTCCTGAATCTCTAGAAATCAGTGCTGGAATCGCCTCATTGCTCCAAGCTCCAGTCTCTTTGCTTTCACATTTGAATGCTGCTGTCCAGGAGACAACCAACCCTCTGCTTTCACATGAAGGCTTTTGTCCTAATGGTGTCCTCCTTCACAACAGTTTCATATGCCCAATTTTGTTCCAGGTGGTTGCAACTTAACACTTTGACAGCATGGGACAGAAGTGTGCAATGTCCGGATTGTCCTATATGCCTGACCAGCAGGATCAGGTTTGCCTTGTCATGGTGGGTGACAGGTTCATTACTCCCAAATGTTTGGAATGTGCTTATGACCCTCTTGGTATAAGGGACTTGATGGCCAAAGGAGGCTTGGCTCCTAATTAATATTCTAGAACCATGTTGATTCAGCTATGCCTTCAATGATTGGCTTCTTGTCTGAGTGATCCTCTGACTAGTCTGACAGTTCCATGGCAGTGGATTTGATTAATCATCTCTGAGACGCCAGAGGTCTTGCAGCTCAAAGAGAAGCAGATTTGATTCTGGGATTGGGCAGAACTTCTCATTCCAGCTCTGACCACTATGCAGATCCAATGTTTAGAAAACTGGCAGGCAGAGTGAACATATGGACTTTGTAAACCCTTCACCCATAGGTGTTTAAAGACCTCTGTTGCATGTGGAGAATCCTGGACCTCATGGCTTCCAGGGTCAACCACAAATTGAGCAGGCTTGTCTCCAAGCCTGCTCATTTCAGGGATCATTTGCAGTGGATAATCTGGTGACTTCATGAGGTTGGTTCAACTTATCTTCTCAGACAGAGGGCTTTTCTGGTGATTCCTATTACAGAAAACTGGCCCAGGATGATGGGGCACTTGTCCAACTCCTGGCAGAATCTGTGAGCCCGTCCAAATTGTTCAGATCTTCTATCCCAAGGGCTGCTTTGCCACCCCCGGTCAGTGGCTTTAAAAGCATGTCTGTGGAAGCCAAGGTCTTGCGGGACAGGAACCCATCACAAACTCTTAATATTGGATTTGGAAAGCATATTTCTTTTGGAGTGGAATGAGGGAATTCCATTTCAGGATGTTCTCAGTGGGATGAATCCTGTCCTTTATACATTCTAGTCTGGATGAATGTTTAGCCTCAAGTTCCATGAAGGGTCAACTTTCAACCTTAGTAGTTTGTTTTTCATAAACCCCTTGCCTCTCTTTCCTTAGTGAAGGCTTTCATACCCTGCTGTCACTCACATTGTTTCACCTGTACATTCCCCAGTGACTCAATTGTATCTCACCCTGGTTCTGTTGGCTCTTCAAAGACCATCCTTTGAACCTTTTAGGGCAGGGATCAGCAACCAGTAAATTGCGGCCAGATGACTGGTAGATCGCTGTCTAGGCTTGCTGACCTGCCATTTGAGAGCATCAAACAAAGTGCAATGCAGAGAGACTACTTGTAAAGTTGGAGCTGTAGTTAGGCAGCAAAAGCTGATGCCTCCTCTGTAATGGTGGCTCCTGTCCCATGCAGAGTGATACCATCTGCACGCCATCTCTTATCCCTGCTAGCGGTCTCCGGAGTGGTGCCAGCAGCAGGAAAGAGGTCTTAAGGTCGGTATGAAGCAATACACTGAGCATAATAGTATAGGGCTGCTTTCACACTGATTTGCTGTGGTACACCCACACAATGCACTGTACCTGCAGTTTTTTTGCGGGTTTACTGCACTTAGCCATAGACTTTAATTATATGGGTTTGGTGCGCGTTATGAATGTAGGAGTTTTGGTGCTCTTTTAGAAAGTGCATCACACCTGCAGTATATAATAAGCACAGCCAACCCAGAGCAGTCGCAGATGCACTGCAGAAACCGCAGCACATCAGTGTGAAAGTAGCCTTATAGGGGGCTCAGAACAGTAAGGGTTCATTTACATTTGTAGTTTGGCGGGTAGGGGGTCGATAAAACCCCATAGTTAGGAAATGTGTTTAGCTGCAGTGGCCAGGGGTGTACACATGTCGCAGTTGCAGCAAGTTATACGCCCTGTCATGGTAGGTGGGTGTAGCACCTGCCAAGCATGATCCATTCAAATGAATGTGACCACTCTGCAAATGCCCTGCAGAGTGGCCGCAAACAAGGGGTTAAAGCAGAGGCAGTGTTGTGTTGCTTTAACCCTTTGGACCCAGCAGAAGCATGCAGTTGTGGGGCGCTTACTTGAATGGGTCAGTGGCTGTAGCACTCACCAAAAGCAATAGAGGTTTTAATTTCTGCTGTGGCATGTGCACACCTTTGGCTGCTGCCTTAATAGCTAAAGGGGGCGGTAAATCTGTAAATCAACCGCAGGATTTTACCACTCCCCAACTGTGAACAAGCCCTAAGGGTGTTGCTGCCGAATGCAACTAAGGGCTTATTCACAAGTGCAGCAGGCACTGCTGCTCCTCTGAAAAGTGATCTGCGTGTGTTTGACAGGTGGTGAGGAGGCAATATGTTGCCTCCTCACTACCTGATTGAAACCCATGATTGCCGTGCAATGCACATGAATGTGACATGGTAGTACGGCAATTAGAGGTTTAAATAAGGTGTGAGGAGGCACCACTGCCCAGTGATCTTTGACTTTTCCCATGTTGTCCTATGTTGTTCCTATCCTTATTTATAAGTTTGCCTTTTTCACCGTCACTTCTGAAAGGCGAGTTTCTGAGTTGGCCATCTTAACCTGTAAAGGGCCCTTCTTGTGTTTTTCAAGCACAAGGTTGTTTTGAGGCCTCCTTCTTGCCCAAGATGGTTTTTTTCCTTTCACCGTAACCAGGACTTTATTCTATTCTCTCTGCCCTGCTCCTAACTATCCTGAGGAAATTTCCTTCAATGGCCTGGATGTGCTATGTGCTGTTTAAGTTTATCTCTGAGCTATAGCGCTCTCTTTTGACAGTCTGACTCTGTTGTTACTGAAGATACTGATAGGTTACATCTTGCTTCAGATTCCATTATTGCTAGGTGGATTAGTCAGCTCTTAATTTAGGGTCATCACTAGTCAAAGTGCAGTCCGCAGGACTGGTTTGTGCTTCATGGGTTTTTAAGCATTAGGGCCCAGTTTCTTAGATTTGCAGGGCTGCTAACTAGTCCTCAGTTCACAAATGTCTTATATTTATACCAAGGAAATGTTCAGGCCTCAGCTGATGCTGACTTTGGTCATAAGTTTCTTTAGGCAGTTTTGTAGACTCTGTTGAACCCAGTTGTTAACCTGGTAGTTTTTATTAGCTTTTTCATTTTTCTACTCCTCAGAGTTGGACTGCTTTTGGTCCCAATGTAACTAAATTAAAGTATAACTAAAGGTAAAACTTTTTTTTTTTTTTTAGTTTTGGACAGAGTGGGTATGGACTAGAAGATTATCATTGCTCCCCAGTCCCCATTAGGGAGATTTGCCCTCTTTATCATTATCATTGAAAGTGAAAGTAAAAGAAAACCCAACATTTTGGGTTGTTCCCAGAACAGTATTAGAAGGTAAATCTTCCAATTGGGACACTAGTTCTGGTGACCTGGGGGGCCTCCAAGGGATTGCCTTAATTTGCAGGGATTTACTCTCATTTCTTGTTTTGGCTATGGGACAAGAAGTAAAGGTAGACCTCTCCAATGGGGCACAGATGACAAAAAAGGGGTTATATCTCTTCCTTACTCTATCCAAAATGGAAAAAATAAAAATGTTTTGCCTATAGTTCTACTTTAATTCTGTGTCCCTATAAAAAAAGCTTTTCTTGAAGTACAGCATGGGACACAGGTACTTCCCCTCTGTTCTTACATCCCACGGTTATTATTGCTCACTAACCAAACTGAGGCGTGCTGCGAATTGGAGAGGTTATACTACTTCCCTTAGATCTTTGTTTTGCCAGTGTCCAATCTCCTGATGGTAGAAGCATTAATGAAGTGTTCCTGAATACTCATTCAGTGTCCCGTTTTATCCAGGATTCTCTTTTACCCCTTTTCAAACCTAATGGCAGAATTTCCACCAAATGTGGATGTATCTAATGTGCATAAACACAAACTATACATTTCAATTTGACCCTTAAATGTCATTCTAAAACCCCTTTCCCTTAAAAGCATCAATCCTATTTTCCTTTTAAACCTGCTTATTTTAACAATAGCTATTCCCTGATTTTTCCTTACTCTATGCTAAGCAAGTTACTACCAGTAGTTAGAAATGAATGTTAATGTTAACTCATAAAGTAAATAAGTTGTATACTCCTATATCCTGTAAACAGCATTACTGCATAATTTGTGTTCTAGAATGTGAACATACCCATACAGTTATTATAGGTGGTCATAGCACATCACATTGTTAACATTTTCTGCTGTTTACAGTACTGGGGTAGTAAATGTGTAGGTCAGGTGCTTGTGGATCTAGGAAAGAGTGAAGGCATGGAAACAATTAAGCAGCACTGGCACCTGCATATTGTGAAATGAATACATTGTAAGTGCTCTATTTTCACATTGTCGTAAAGGTGCTTTAAAAACAGGTAGAATGTTCTATAATAATACAAATGTAGTATTTTGTAAAAATATCTCAATGTTTTATATATTTTGGTCTCTGCTTCGGGAAGGAATTAGAAATGTGTTGCACAAGGAACAACTTACCTGTAGTTCTGAATTATTTTCCATAGTTTTTGTTAGAAAAGCACTTACGGTTTACTATGTATTGTTAAGGTGGTATTAAAGGTGAAGTATGGCCTGAGTTTGTTTTGACGTATTTCTCCTATGGGTCAAAGGAGTGCAATTCGTTTTGCACTCCTGTGACTCGTTTGTTGCTGTAATTGCTTGTGTAACTGCAGTGCTAGCTGGAGTTTGGCTTGAGTTTGCTTTTCTAAGTTTGCTAGTACATCTAACACTCCACTTCCTCCCCCCAGACTGACAATGGTGCTATCCAAAGGTGTCCCTGTGCACCTTCATTCAAAGTGGAGGCACTCTGAGGCCCCGTTCACACTTAAGCATTTTGTAGCTTGTAGCTAAAAAATGCTCAACAAGCAAATTCCTATTGTTTTCAATAGCCCTTGTTCACATCTGAGTGTCATGTTGCTTGTAGCAAAATGACTGTCCCTCAAAACAGTACATGAGCTACTTTTCCAGCAGAATTGAGCATTTTTGTCCCTATAGACTTCAATGAAAACTCTTGAAAAGTGTGGCGTGAGCTTTTTCTCTTTCGTTCATTGACGGACACAGCCTCTTAATCTTGACATGTGGAGTATGCACCTTTTACCAGGAGTAGACTAAGCAGAACATAGTTCAGACAAAAAAGCACTAGCCAGCCACTCCCAGGGGGCAGTCCTTACTCTGCATAACCCCCTCCGCCCTGCTAGCACTTCAGTTTTATCTGCCTAGTGCAAGGAGTAGGACCTGGCTCCCTGCTGGGATCTGCGGTTCCCCAATGTTTTTTGTTTTGCTCAAGCTATCTGATGAAGAATGCAATCAAGCAGCCGGCTGGGTGACAGGCTAGAGATATTTAGGCCCAGGTAGTCTCCCCAGCGCGGCCGACAGATACGAGCCGTCCCTTAGCTGCCTGCGGGGTTGGCTCGCATCGGGCCCTGTTCCGCCAGTGCACTGAGTGACCAGGCTGCGGCTCGCATCAAGGTGTCGCATGGCCGGCCGCCCCCTCCCCACCTGTAGGGGCGGCAGGTCTGTCCCGGGTGGCTACCCGCTGCGCCTGTCTGGAAGGATGAGTACGCTTCCCCTCCCCCCCTCTGGGGGAGGGGGTGCTGGCGGGTATCCCCCCCCCCGACTGGGTGTAGGTGGCTTCTGGTCGTTCCTCTCCTCATGCTCCCCCCCCACCGCATCCTGCCTCCGTTTTCCTACTGTTGCTGGGTCCCCTGGCCTTGCGGCGGTCACCGCCATTTTTTCCGGGCCGGCTGCCATTTTGCCAGAGTCGTGGCCATCTTGTGGTGGTTTTGGCCTCTAGTGACCGCTCGGCGGCCATTTTTGGTTGGTCTCCTGATGGGCAAAAAGCATGTGCTTTGGCGCCGTTTCCTCCTTCTGGACGGCGCGGTCGTCACATGTGGTGGGATCTCTCAGCAGCAGCAGTAGTGGAGGCAGAAACGGCAGGAGACAGACGTTTCAGCAAGTATAGCTGGCTTCTACCTGGGGTGCAGAGGGCGGCGCGGTGCGGGTCCTCCTGTGTATTTCCGGGCCGCTGTGCGGGGGCAGCTGGGGGTGGCATTGTGGCGGGCTTGCGGCCTGTAGGCCTCACAAGTGTCCCAGGGGGTGGCGCAATGGCGGCTGAACCGGGGGTGGCTGTCCCGGAAGTCTCCGCTGAGGTTCAGACGGTGCTGGGACCTGTAGTCCCACTATAGAAGTTAACTTCAATTCTGGAAGAATTTCTTGCCCGGGTGGAACTGGTCCGTGGTAGTGGGGTGGCGCAGAAGCATCCACCCCCTCCCCATCCTCTGAGGAGGATTCGGAGCCGGAAGGGGGCTACGTGGTCATAGGGACCCCCGTGGATCTGTCAGATGGGGAGTTGGACCCTTCTGACGGTGAGGAGGAACAGGGGACCACTGTAGCATGGGAAAAGGCATTGGTGGGCTCCCTGGTGGCTGCCGTCCGCGAGATGCTGCGTTTGGGCCAGGCTGGGACGTCTCAGGAGGTGGCTTACACCTTTGGGTCCCACAGGCTGGCTCGGGCTCCTAAGGTTTTCCCTTATCTGCCATATTTTGATCAGTTTGTCTGTAAGGAATGGCAGTGTCCTCAGAATTCGTTCACATTACCAAAAACGCTTTTCTGTGCACTATCCTTTTGAGGTTAGCTTGTTGCAAAAGTGGATGTCCCCCATGGTAGACCCGCCGGTGGCCCTCCTGAACAAGGCTACCACTATCCCAATGGAGGGTTTTCCATCTTTTAAAAATCCAGCTGACAGGCGGATGGAGGCGGTGTCCAAGGCTATGTTCCTGGTGGCGGGGGGCGGCCATGTGGCCAGTACTGGCATCAGCAATGGTGGTGCAGTTGCTCGCGGAGTGGGTGACAGTGTTGCACAAGGATTTGGGGGACCTCACGGTTCCTTCGGAGTCGGTGCAGCTGGCTGACCACCTCTGCGATGCGGCCTTGGACATAGCTCCCATGCTGTCAAAACTAGCAGTTTTTGCGATCATCATTAGACGGCTTCAGTGGCTGCGGTGCTGGTCGGGTGACCATGCGTAGAAGAAGGGTCTCACGGACCTGCCGTTTCAGGGCGGGCGGCAGTTTGGGGCTTCCCTAGATGAGATCATTAAGGATTTCACAGGGGGGAAGAGTACCTTTCTTCCGGAACCCAAGTGGCGTGAGCAACGCCGAAAACAGGGTCCCTCTTTCTCTACCCAGAAGCGTCTTTTTTCTTGCGCCCGGTGCGGCGGGCGCAGGTCCTCTGTCTAGCAAGGCTGCCGCAGGGAACCAGAAGCGTCCCTGGCAGTGCAAGTCCGGGAAGGCGGAGGAGAAGCCCGCCTCCGCATGATGGGTTGCCCCCGCCCAACGCTCGTGTGGGGGGTCAGCTTCTGGGGTTTGCGGCCCGGTGGACCACCCGCATCTCGGATCTTTGGGTGCGAGGGGTAATGTTGTCCGGTTACAAGATAGAGTTCTGTACCCTGCCCCCGGACAGGTTTTTCCCCTCAAATCTGAGACTCCCTCCGGGGCATCGGCAAGCCCTGCTGGGAGCTGTCCAGGCTCTGTTCGAGCAGGGGGTGATTGTCCCGGTCCCTCCTGTGGAACGGTTCAGCTGTTTTTTTTTCAACCTCTTTGTGGTCCCAAAGAAGGATGGAGTCAGACCGGTTCTGGACCTAAAGGTGCTCAATCGCTTTGTGAAAATTCAGGATGGAGTCAGTCCGTTCTGTCGTGGCCGCGCTGCGCCAGGGGGATTTCCTGGCTTCTCTGGACATCAGGGACGCGTACCTCCACGTTCCCATTTGTGTCCGGCATCAGCGTTTCCTACGTTTCGCGGTGGGGGACCTCCACTACCAATTTGTGGCTCTCCCCTTCGGCCTAGCCTCCGCTCCGCGAGTCTTCACCAAGTTGTTGGCCCAGGTGCTGGCCCTGCTGAGGCAGAGGGGCATTTCTGTGGTGGCATATCTAGAAGATCTGCTCATGAGGGCAGAGGAGTTGGCTCTGGCCCTGGAGGACAACATCTCTATCACCCTGGCCTCCCTGCGGGACTTCAGCTGGTTGATCAACCTTCAGAAGTCGACGCTGGTCCCATCGCGCCGCCTAGAATATCTGGGCCTGATACTGGACACAGAGCAGGCGAGGATGTTCTTGCCTCCGGCCAAGTTGCTGAAGCTGCAACCCGCGGCTCGGGCTCTGCTGTCACGGTGGTGGTCTTCCTGACATTTTTGCATGCGGGTGTTGGGCTCATGGTGTCTGCCTTCGAGGCATTACCGTACGTCCAGAGTCATACCCGGCTCCTGCAGTGGGCGATTCTGCTGCAGTGGGACAAGTCTCCGTTGTCTCTGGATCGGGTGATCAGGTTGGATCATCAGACCAGGGGGGCTCTTGCCTGGTGGCTACGGGCCCAGGCATTGAGTCTGGGGAAGTCGTTCCTTCCCCTGGAATGGTCGATTGTCACGTCGGACTCCAGCATAGCCGGCTGGGGAGGAGTTCTGGGGCGGTTGTCTGCCCAGGGCCGATGGTCATCGGAGGAGTCCCGCCTTCCAATCAATGTGCTGGAACTGCGGGCGATCAGGCTCTGCCTCTCCCATTGGTCGAGGAGATTGCACGGCCGTCCGGTTCGGGTGCAGTCGGACAACACCACGGTGGTGGCGTATGTAAACCATCAGGGCGGAACAAAGAGCTTGCCAGCAGCTGCGGAATCGGCCCACATTCTGAGGTGGGCAGAGCTTCACGTGCCAGCAATCTCCGCCGTTTACATTTAGGGAGTAGAAAATTGGCAGGCGGACTTCCTCAGTCGCCAGACTCTGGATCAGGGAGAGTGGTCTCTGCATCCAGAAGTGTTCCATCAGATTTGCCAAAGGTGGGGCACGCGAGACGTGGACCTGCTAATGTCCCGGTTCAATCGCAAGGTGCAGACCTTTGTGTGCAGAGCAAGGGATCTGTTGGCGGATGCCGTGGATGCCCTTGTGGCCCCATGGTCTCGGTACCGGCTCCTTTACACCTTTCCACCTCTCAAGCTTCTTCCGCGGCTGTTGCGCAGGATAGAAGTGATGGGGATCCCGGCGATCCTTGTTGCTCCGGATTGGTCTCGGCGTCCTTGGTACACCGATGTGGTGCGGATGGTAACAGATGTTCCCTGGTGGCTCCCGCTTTGCGAAGATCTGCTGTCGCAGGGGTCCTGCAACCTGCTTTACACTCGCTGGCTTTGACGGCCTGGCTATTGAGTCCCAGATATTGAGGGGGTAGGGGGGGTCTCTGAGTCAGTGATTCCCACGATGCTTAAGGCACGTAAATCCACGTCACACAAGATTTATCACCGCACCTGGAAGGCTTATATTGCTTGGTGCGAGGCAGGTGGGTGGAACCCCCGTTCCTTTTCAGTGGCTCGTGTGCTGGCCTTTCTTCAGCAAGGCCTGGATCAGAAACTGGCATTGAGTACCCTCAAGGGGCAGATTTCTGCCCTAGCGATTCTTTTCCAGTGTCCGTTAGCGACGTACTCTTTGATTCATATACAATTCTCTTAGGCAACTAATCCACCATAGGGTGGGGCTATGGTGGTAAAACTAAATAGGCATGCCACATCCTGGATTTAAACCTAAATTGTAATTAATTTTTTCAGAAAGTGGACTTTAAAGGCATGTCAGATAGAAAAATATAGTATACTTTATTTGTTACAAACAATAGCATCCAGGTGCTCACAATACATAATTATTTTTAAAAAAAATCTATTAATAAAAGATTGCATGCATAAATCTCGGACTACTAAGAATCCTAAAAGGTTGGCATCAATTCATGTGCGATTATAGTTAAAGTAATCTAACTGAGAATTCGAGGTCTACTTCGCGTTTCGCGCTTTGATCAACTCGCTCGTTCTATGGTAAGAAGTAGGATGGATGACCCTCGGGGCAGTTGCATCGGATGAATTTAGCGTGTTAATATAGTAAAAAATAGTTCTGATGCCAACATATAACTATTTGATCCAATGCTACCCCATATAGGGTCTAGTCACCCCTAGCCATAGTACAACTAAGTGGTCCCTGGGTTGAGAAATCAACTTACTAGGGCCCCTTAGCGTGTACTTAACTACGGTTGGAAAATCCTAAGAATCATCAGGCTCTAAATACGTACGTTAGAA
>BLSH010113265.1:230421-242652 GCA_018402905.1 Glandirana rugosa
TTAAAATTATATACACGTATATGGACGTATAAGAGACATTATAAGACTAAAGGACGTAAGACAACTTTCAGGCGCTGCACAGATTTTGTATTATCATATATTATTTTTAGCACCGCAGCGCCTGAAAACGTTTCAGTGTGAAAGTAGCCTTACTGTGTTAACTGGCTTATTGGTTCGCGAAAACTGTCCTCACTGGAGGGTCTGTTTCCACTGTGTTTTACACTGACAGGTACTGTTGGCATTGTATGTTGATGTATCTTCAATAAAAACCTTTGTTGGGAAAAAAAAATACAATCCATCAATTCAGTCCACTCTTACTACTGCCCAATGTTAAAGGGAAGGGAGCACTCAACAGAATGCAGGAAATCAGAATATTACAGAGAATATGCAGGTATATGCACATATATTAAAATTAATTGTTTTGTTATTTTATGCTTAGTTATACTATTTTCATGAATGGGACTTTAGATCTCCTTTAAAGTGGAAGTCCAGTCAAAAATTATTTTTTTCCTATTAATAGTATGTTAAATATCGTTATCTTTGATATTATTCATTTTCTGGCTAGCTGATTATTTAGCTTAGAAAGTCTAATCTAAGCCAGACAATCAGCTTCTTCCTGTTCTTCAGGGACAACTCTATTTCCCTTTATCTGAATTTGCTAAGCTGTCTTTCACTTCCTGAAAAGGCTGTCAATGGGTCTTAGACAAGGCATGCCTAGACCTGTCCACCCCCATCCCCATCATTCCTATTTTTCACAGAATATGATCTCCTGTCTTCATAGCCCCATTCTGGTTGGCAGCTTCACCTGAGAGAGAGAGGGGGGGGGGGGCAGGCTTTGGAAGTATGTTATGCTCACTGTTCATGTTTCCAGCAGCATATACCATACGCACATACACTTTTTGTTGGAGACTGTAAGATAGATTACAATGCAACATGGTGCAGATTTTCTACAGTGTAGAACCACATGGTTGTTTCTGCATGGCACTGTGTGCATGGTGTGGCACACGCCCAGCTGTTGTGAATAGCAGAGGGAGCTGGGTAAGAAATATGAAAGAAATGAGGTGCAAAGGAACATTTCTGAAAGTTTGAAAGGATACAGATCAATTTATATTGCTCATTACATGTGAGTAATGATTTCCTCTGTTTCCATTAGTGCAACTTGTCATGTGACTTTGGACACCTAAAGTCACATGACAAGTCACAGCCCATTGATTTCAATGGCAAACATTCCCATCTATGCGACATTGAAAATCAGAGATTTTGAAAAGGTGCTTGCGCTACTTTGACGCAACTTATAATGCGATTTTGATCCAGAGTGTAAAGTTGGATCAAAGCTATACTCAAAGTTGCACTCTAAACCGCACAACTTTGGAGTCGCACTAGTGGAAACATAGCCTAAGGCTAGAGTGCGACTTTGGAGTGTGACTTTGATGTGACTTTGAGTGCAGCTTTGATCCAACTTTACAATCTCTGGATCAAAGTCATATCAAAAGTTGCATCAAAGTAATGCAGGTACCTTTTCAAAGTTGCTGATTTTCAAAGTCGCATATATGGGAACGGGTACCATTAAAATCAATGGGCTGTGACTTGTCATGCGACCTTGGACACATAGTCACATGACAAGTCACGTTTCCACTATTGCGACCCCAAAGTTGCGCGATTTAGAGTGCGACTTTGAGTGCAGCTTTGATCCAACTTTACACTCTCTGGATCAAAGTCACATCAAAAGTCGCAACAAGGTAGTGCAGGTACTTTTTCAAAGTCACTGATTTTCAAAGTCGCATAGATGGGAACAGGTACCATTGAAATCAATGGGCTTTGACTTGTCATATGACTTTGTGTCCAAAGTCGCATGACAAGTCGCACTAGTGGAAACTGAGCCTTATGGATCTGTTTTGAGTATGGTGAACTCCCTAGTGTTCTTTTTGTTGACCATTGTTGTTGATCAATTTCCCACATTTGGTAGTTATATTACTCCACCTGTTAGTGGTTGCTTGGCTCACAGCTTCTGCTGGCGCAGACTGGGTGTCCTTTAAGGTAGTCATTCCCTCTGCTGGTGATTTCATGTTTTGGTCTGAGCTTAAAGTTTAGGAATTTCATCTTTTCTGGTTCAGATTTGGAAATTGGTCCTTCTGGTTGTTATGTGAAAAACCCACCAAGTCAAAATCCCGGGAGTGGTAATTTGCAAGTGTCAAACCCTACTTTGGGGGGGGGGGTGCATCCAAAAACATCAGGTCACTGCAAAAAATACCACAAGGATAGAGTGCCTCTGAGGCTACTAAAGCAGTTTTATTGATTTTGTCATAAAAAATGTAGCAACTACTATGGAGTTTACCCGCACCCCCTATGGAGAGTTCCCCCCACACCTTCCCTCACCACCCCAACACCCTCCAACCAACCCCCACCCCACTCCAATATACCCGGAGCCCCAGCTGCTCCTACCTATTCCTCCTGAACACCCTAGTAGGGTGTGGGCCTTACAACAAAATAGGACGCAACTTTTACAAACAAGGAAAAGAAAAGATGAACAAAAGGGTGAAGAAAAAGTAGGATGGTTACTGGTACCAGTTGCAGTCACTGTTGAACAAATACTGGCATATGTTATTGCTGGATGCAGGATTGATGAAAATAATAGGAAATAAACCTGGGATGATAGTTGGTGACACAGTGGTACGCAGTGAGTTTATAAGGAGTAGATGTGAGCTCATGTATATCCAACTCCCCTTAAAAGGCATGTTTGCCTGTGGACACTGCTCCGTATGCAGATTGTACAGGGTGGGCCATTTATATGGATACACCTTAATAAAATGGGAATGGTTGGTGATATTAACTTCCTGTTTGTGGCACATTAGTATATATGAGGGGGGAAACTTTTCAAGATGGGTGGTGACCATGGTGGCCATTTTGAATCCAACTTTTGTTGTTTTAATAGGAAAGTGTCATGTGACACATCAAACTTATTGGGAATTTCACAAGAAAAACAATGGTGTGCTTGGTTTTAACGTAACTTTATTATTTCATGAGTTATTTACAAGTTTCTGACCACTTATAAAATGTGTTCAATGTGCTGCCCATTGTGTTGGATTGTCAATGCAACCCTCTTCTCCCACTCTTCACACACTGATAGCAACACCGCAGGAGAAATGCTAGCACAGGCTTCCAGTATACGTAGTTTCAGGTGCTGCACATCTTGTATCTTCACAGCATAGACAATTGCCTTCAGATGACCCCAAAGATAAAAGTCTAAAGGGGGTCAGATCGGCAGACCTTGGGGGCCATTCAACTGGCCCACGACGACCAATCCACTTTCCAGGAAACTGTTCATCTAGGAATGCTCGGACCTGACACCCATAATGTGGTGGTGCACCATCTTGCTGGAAAAACTCAGGGAACGTGCCAGCTTCAGTGCATAAAGAGGGAAACACATCATCATGTAGCAATTTTGCATATCCAGTGGCCTTGATGTTTCCATTGATGAAGAATGGCCCCACTATCTTTGTACCCCATATACCACACCATACCATCATTTTTTTGGTTCCAACAGTCTTGGAGGCATCTATCCAATGTGGGTTAGTGTCAGACCAATAGCGGTGGTTTTGTTTAACTTCACCATTCACATAAAAGTTTGCCTCATCACTGAACAAAATCTTCTGCGTAAACTGAGGGTCCTGTTCCAGTTTTGCCCATTCTGCAAATTCAGTGAGCCGATCTGGGTCATCCTCGTTGAGATGCTGCAGTAGCTGGAATTTGTAAGGGTGCCATTTGTGAGTAGCTAATATCCGCCGAAGGGATGTTTGACTAATGCCACTCTCCAGTGACATGCGGCGGGTGCTACGCTGTGGGCTCTTGCTGAATGAAGCTAGGACAGCCACTGATGTTTCTTCATTAGTGACAGATTTCATGTGTCCACATTTCGGCAAATCCAACACTGAACCAGTTTCACGAAACTTAGCAAGCAGTTTGCTAACTGTAGCATGGGAGATGGGTGGTCTCATGGGCTGTCTTGCATTGAAATCTGCTGCAATGACCCGGTTACTGCGTTCAGCAGACAACACAATTTCTATCCGCTCCGCACGTGTTAACCTCAGCGACATGTCAATGGCTGTAAACAAAGAGAAACTTGTAAATAACTCATGAAAGAATAAAGTTAAGTTAACCACTTCAGCCCCAGAAGGATTTCCAGCTTTAGGACCGGAGCCCTTTTTGCGATTCGGCACTGCGTCGCTTTAACTGAAAATTGCGCGGTCGTGCGACGTTGTACCCAAACGAAATTTGCGCCCTTTTTTTCCCCACAAACAGAGCTTTCTTTTGGTGGTATTTGAACACCGCTGCGTCATTTCTGATCGCTGCTATAAACAAAAGAAGAGCGACAATTTTGCAAAAAAACCCAAATTACTTTTTGCTAAAATGCAAATCCAAAAAAAAAATATAAAACTGGCCAATTTATATTCTTCCTCATATTTGTGATAAAAAAAATCGCAATCAGCGTTTATTGATTGGTTTGCGCAAAAGTGGTCATGTTTACGGATGATGAGAATTCATTTCTGGGGTCTTTATTTTTATTTTTTTTTTTTACTAGTAATGGCGGCGATCTGCGATTTTTAGCGGTACTGCGATATTTCAGCGGACATGTCAGAACATTTTGACGCTTTTTTGGGACCATTGGCATTTATACAGCGATCAGTGCTATAAAAATGCACTGATTACTGTGTAAATGCCATTGGCAGTGAAGGGGTTAACCTGCAGGGGGCGCTCTAAGGGTTAACTGTGTTCCCTGTGCGTGTTCTTACTGTGTGGGGACTGCCCTAGCTGGGGAAGGGAAGTGGTCACAGCCTCCATGTAGAGGAAGGCTGTGATCACAGCCCTTCCCCCCTCACAGAACGGAGGTCCATGTTTACTTACACGGACCTCCGTTCTTTCACTCCGGGGGGCATCGCGGGTGGCCTGCAGAGATCGACTCCGCCGCACCTGCTCCCTGGCCCTCCCCAAACACAGTGAGTGTGCGGGCGCGCCTCCGGCGGCCCGCGCGCGCTCACTAGGCTCGATCCCGCAGCCGCCGTCATATGACTGCGATTTGCGCAATAGAGCCACTCTGTCGAGGTCAGTTGCCGACCAGCAGTCGGCAAGCGGTTACAACCAAGCACACCATTGTTTTTCTTGTGAAATTCATAATAAGTTTGATGTGTCACATGACCCTCTTCCTATTGAAAAAACAAAAGTTGGATTCAAAATGGCCGTCATGGTCACCACCCATCTTGAAAAGTTTCCCCCCTCACATATACTAATGTGCCACAAACAGGAAGTTAATATCACCAACCATTCCCATTTTATTAAGGTGTATCCATATAAATGGCCCACCCTGTAGACAAAATGAAGGAGTTTCAGGAATCATTTGGAAAACGTTTGTACTACATCAATTGTTTTCTGAATAGTTCATCTTTGGGGATCTTAGAGGGAAAACATGAAGATATTTTAGACTCAGAATAGGGAAACACATTGCCAGTATAACAGGCAAGGATGATCAGTCACCATTGGATATCCATTTTGAACAGTGTCTCGAATCATCCTTGAAAGATATAAAGTGTGCTACCCTATATTAATTATCATCATCAGAGAGATGAGGAGACAAAGACAAAGTTCTCTTACAAAAAGATGGCAAGATGGATTTTTTTACTAATCCAAAACTTCACCTTCTGTTTCCATCGCATGCCAATATACTCCCACTGTGTGCCAAGATACTTCAAGAGCCTAAATAGCTATTTCAGATCTGCACTTTCATAATTTACATAATGCGAGGGTAATTTTTTAAAGAAATTAAGGCCTAACTAAATTCTAAGGAAAGCTTAGAAAAATATAATAAAACAAATGTCTCTGTAAAAATATAAACTTAGCCTACCTTAAAAGTGGACAGTGTAAGTCAGAAGAGCAATGGACGGTGTCAGTAGCACTCCAACGAATCTGATGTTAGGGAAAATGCTTCAGACCCTGGTGTAAAGGGAAACTCTGATGTGGGGGTGAGGGAGGTCTCTGGTTACATAAAAGTTCAGAGTCCCCTTAACATCAGATGACTCCACACACAGAGTTCCTCTTTACATCACAGTCCACAAAGTTCTCCCTTACATCGGGGTCTGCAAAGTTCCCCTATGCACTGTAAGGGAACTTTTGCAGACTCTGATGCAAGGAGGATGCAGGGAACAGACCTTCCTCAGAGTAATAATGTAAGGGAGAGTTACTGATACAAGGAAGAGCTTTTATATCAGTGTCCGCCTTTACCGTAGTGTATTCATTACCCCTTACATCAGTGACCCATTCCCCTCTTAGACTATGTGTTGGCACTGGAGGCTGGAGCTGTCTGTCACTGACCTCCTCCATTGCAGGCTCGCATGCAGGGTAGTCGGGCACGGTCCTCTGGGTGGCTCCTCTCGTCGACTCCTCTGTCCTCTTCTTGAAGTTCTCCTCCAGAGTCCATTTCCAGTCCTCCAGTGAGTGACAGTCCTGGGCGGGGTGAGCGGTGAGCCTTACCCCCCCATTCCATCACTTATCTCTGCACCCCCCTGTGGGGGTTTAGCTCAAGGGGGATCACCTTCCCTGGGAAAAAAGGCAGTCCAAACGGCAGTTTTTTTAACCACTTGCTTACTGGGCACTTAAACCCCCCTCCTGCCCGGACCAATTTTCAGTTTTCAGCGCTGTCACTATTTGAATGATAATTGCGCGGTCGTGCGACATTGTACCCAAACAAAATTGGCGTCCTTTTTTCCCACAAATAGAGCTTTCTTTTGGTGGTATTTGATCACCTCTGCAGTTTTTTTTTTGCGCTATAAACAAAGAGCGACGATTTAAAAAAAAAAAGAACAATATTTTTTGCTATAATAAATATCCAAAAATAAAAAAAACAAATTTATTCATCAGTTTAGACCGATATATATTCTTCTACATATTTTTGGCAAAAAGAATCGAAATCGGCGTATATTGATTGGGTTGCGCAAAAGTTATAACGCCTACAAACTATGGACATTGGTTTATGGCATTTTTATTATTTATTTTTTACTGGTAATGGCGGTGATCTGCTATTTTTATCGGGACTGCGATATTGCAGCGGACACGTTTGTGACACTTTTTGGGACCAATGACATTTATAGAGCGATCAGATCTAAAAATAGACACCGATTACTGTATGAATGTCATTGGCAGGGAAGGGGTTAACACTAAGGGGGAAGTGAAGGGGATAAATGTGTTCCCTGTATGTGTTCTAACTGTGGGGGGGCGGGGCTGACAGGAACATAACAGATCTAACTGATCCCGATCACAGGGATCAGTAGATTGTTCTGGCTCTCTGTGACCAGATCGCGGGTCTCCGGCTGACATCAAGTCCGCCCCACCCGCGGGCACGAGCAGAAGGGGAGGACGTCTATTGACTGCCTCCCGGTAAAGTAGATCCGCGCTGTAGCCGTCCATCGGCTATAGCTCGGATCTGAAGCGGTTAAAAGCTGACTTGTAGCCAGTTTTATTTTAAAAGGTTGCATGAAAATAAAACAAACAAAACTGAAAATAAATCATTGCCATCCATGCTCTTACTAAACATCTTAAGTTTCCCTAACGCAGTGGTTCTCAACTCCAGTCCTCGGGACCCACAGGCCAGATTTTAAGTATTACCTTGGTGAGATGCAGACTAGAATGCTGCAATCACTGAGCAGCAAATGATATCACCTGTGATGTATTTCAGTTATCCTGCAAACCTGGCCTGTTAGTGGGTCCCGAGGACCGGAGTTGAGAACCACTGCCCTAACTGAACAGTGAAGTGCTTCTCCCAGTCACCCACAAAACAAAAACAGTGCAAACCTTTTGTTTCAGTCAAATAACAAACTTCAGTTCAAGCTCACTCTGGTTTGATGGATCCCCAGTCCCAGGCCAGAGCAATCATCTGCTCCAGACCTGTTTCCTTTATACCGCCTGGTGGTGGACAAGTAGACTGCAAGATCTGGTCCGGAACCAACCCTGCCTAGATGGCTAGTTAAACCCTGACCAGATTCCACCCTAGTTTCCTGCAAATGAATGCATGCGAGATGAAACAGAACGTCCATCGATCACCTCGCCTTCCATAATGTCACACCCCCATTCCATCACTCATCCCTTCACCCTCCATTCCACAACTCAGCTCTGTCCTCCCCATTCTGCCACTCACTTCTGCACCCCCCCCCATTCTGGCATTCACCTCTGTACCTACCCCTCCCCTCCGTGGGGTGAGAGTGGTATCTCTCCACCACACGGACTTTCACTACCCTCCCTTTTCTTTGTCTGTTCACCCCCAACTAACCGCAACAAAAAGTAAAGGAGACAAGATGTTTAAAATACCTCCCAACACCCAACCTGTCCTCATACAGTCCAGCAGATATATTCCATCATCTCCATCCTGTGTATTCTATCGTCCTCTCCATCCTGTGCATTCTACCATCATCTCCATCCTCTTCTATTCTATCACCATCTCCATCCTCAATATTCTACCATCATCTCTATTTTCTGAATTATACCATTATCCCCATCCTCTGTTTTCTACCATCATCACCATCCTCTGTTTTCTACTGTCATCTCCATCCTTTGTATTTTACCATCATCTTCATCCTCTGTTTTCTACTGTCATCTCCATCCTTTGTATTTTACCATCATCTTCATCCTCTGTACTCTACCATCGTCTCCATCCTCTGTATTCTACCATCGTCTCCATCCTCTGTATTCTACCATCATCTCCATCCTCTGTATTTTACCATCATCTTCATCCTCTGTATTCTTCCATCATCTCCATCCTCTATATTCTGCCATCATCTTCACGCCATCCTCTGTATTCTACCTTCATCTTCACTCCATCCTCTGTATTCTACCATCAATCAGGTCAATCCTCTGTATTCTACCATCATCTTCATCCTCTATACTCTACCGTCATCTTCACTTCATCCTCTATTCTACTGTCATCTCCATCCTCTGTATTCTACCATAATCTTCATCCTCTGTATCCTACCATCATCTACACTCCATCCTCTGTATTCTACCATCATCTCCATCCTCTATATTCTACTATCATATTTACTCCATCCTCTATATTCTACCATCATCTTTACTCCATCCTCTATATTCTACCGTCATCTTCACTCCAATTTCTATTCTACAGTCATCTCCATCCTCTTTATTCTACTGTCATCTTCACTCCATTCTCTGTTTTCTACCATCATCTCCATCCTTTGTATTCTAGCATCACCTTCACTCCATCCTCTGTATTATCCCACTCTTCCTACCATTAGTGTCCCCTTTAGAGTTTCCTGGCATCAGTGTCCCCCTCAATGTAGCTCCCCCATCAGTGTTCCCCTCGCTATAGCTCCCCCATCATCAGTGTTCCCCTCACTGTAGCTCTTCCATCAGCGTTCCCCTCACTGTAGCAATTCCATCAGTGTCCCCCTCACTGTTGCTCCCTCATCAGTGCCCCCCTCACGGTAGCTTCCACATAATTGTTTTCCTCAGAGCTTCCTCCATCAGTATCCCTCAACACTGACACCTGGAAACAGACACTGTGCCCCCCACCTTGGATTCCTTTAATCCGACCTGGACAGGAGGCTCTCAGTGGACGGGGCTTAATGGATGGGGCTTAGCGGGCAGGACTCTATTGGCTCCGTATCAATGTTTTTTTTCTTTAATGCAGCCAGTGCAATTCTCCTTCACTGAATGCTGGGGGCGGACCAACCACGTTGCTGGTTGTTAGATGCAAGGCGGCCCTAGCAACCAACCACTAATTCTGGGTACTGACTACAGAGCTGGCTGTGGCACACAAGGTGGATCCGAGCTGTACTCTGGGATTTTTTTTGGGGGGGTGCAGCATGCTAATATAACTGGGGAGCCACACGGGCCCCCGGGAGCTAGGGACGGGATCACAATTGCAGCCCCAGATGCTACGCCCATGAACCCAGTTGTTTTGGAATTCCTATGTTCCTCAATGAGGCAAGAAAAAGAAAAAAGATTTTAAAGAACAAAAATCTTATTTTCTCTTACGTTCACTGACAGACGCAGCCCTTCATAGACAAGTGGGGTTTATGCCCATCCTACTAGGAGATGACTAGGCAAAAAAGCAAAAGGATAGGCCGGCCCCTCCCAGGGTGCCGTCCTCACTTCAGCATATAATCCTCCTGCTGTGTATAGCATATCAGTTTTATTTGCCTAGTGCAAGGAGTTAGACCTGGCTCCCTTATGGGACCTGCAGTTCACCTTTTTTGCTACCGCTTTTTTATTTTTCTCAAGCTATCTGATGAAGACTGCTATCAAGAAGCCGGCTGCGGCATAGAGAATATTTAGAAATCCTGAACCGTCTCCAGCATGGCCAACAGATGCGAGCTAACCTTAGCCTTGGTGGAGTCCGCCGCATCGTGCCCGTTCCGTGCGGGCAGCCAGTGGATGATCCCCACTTGCGCCCAGTGACCGGACTCATTCCTGTCCAGAGGCCTTGGCCTGCAGCATCCCTCTCCGCAGTTGGGAGGAAGGTCTGCAACTGGGTGGCTACCCGCTACGCCCGTCGGACTGGTGAGTGACCCCCTCCCCCCCCTAGGGGCGCAGGGGGGGCAACTGGGCAACAATTTTGTGGATAGCCGGCCGGAGGAGGGTCTATTTTGGGGCTCAGGCCTCCCCTAGGAGTCCTTCCCTCCTATCCCCACAAAGCACCCAGCGCCGTTTAGAATCGCCATGCGGCGATCCGCTGCCATTTTGCGGCACATCGCCGCCTTTTGTCTATAGCCGCGGCCATTTTACTGTGGATTTTGGCCTCTAGTGTCGACCGTCGGCCATTTTGCCGTAGTCGCGCCCTGTATAATTCAGGCTTGGGCCTTTTGTGTCCGCCTGGTGGCCATTTTGGGATATGCCTGGAAGGAGAAAAAGCTTTCTCTGCTGACACTTCCTCTTTCACTGGATGGATGGATGGCACAGGCAGGACCCTCTGACTAGCGGTCATATGGATTCCTACTGGGAAGCAGCGCTTGAGGCATCAAACAGCAAGTATAGCTGTGTTCTCCCTGGGGTGCTGGTAGCGGTGGGTGCAGTCCTCCTGGGCCTTCCCCGGGTGTTCTCTGGGGCAGCGGGGTGGTCACATTGTGGGGGTGCCAGAGTTTTTTTTTCTGTCTGTCAGGGTCCGGTGGCGCAGTGGCAGCTGAACCTGCAGGTCCTTCCAAGTTGGGGCCAGTGGAAGCGCAACCTGCGCTGGGGACACTGGTATCCCTGGACCAGGTAAGGGCAGTGTTGGGGAATTTTTTCCCTGGGAGGTACCGGACCGGGCTAGGGGGCCTCTAAAATTAAAAAAGAAAAAAAAAAACAAAACTCGTCCACCCTCCGCTTTCATTGGGGGAGGATTCTGGACTGGAGGTGGCCTCTGTGGTCACGGGGACCCCGTAGAGCCTTCAGAGGGCGAGCGGGCCCTCGGACGGTGAAGAGGATCAGGGGGCCTCAGTAGCGCGCGAAAAGGCGCTGGTGGCCGCCCTGATCGACAAATAATCGTGCGTCCTTGCGACTGGACCAAGCTGGGGAGTCGCAGGAGCCCGCATAAGTTTGTGGGTCTTTTAATCCACCTAGGTCTCCTAGGGCTTTCCCTTATGATCAGTTTTTTTTTTTGGCCAGCTGGTATATAAGGAATGGCAGCGTCCGTAGAATTCCTTTGCCGTACGCTACCCTCCGGTGGCTCGCCTGAATAAGGCGACATCCATCCCCTTGGAGGGGTCTCCTTCTTTTAGGATCCAGCTGATAGCCGGACGGGGTGGTGTCCAAGGCACTGTTCTTGCTGGCGGGGTCCGCCATGAGACCGGCTCTGGCGTCAGCTATGACTTCGCAATCCCTTACAGAGTGTGTGACTGAGTTGCACTGCGAGTCAGTGTGTGAGACATTCCCTAACGCTTCAGTATCGACTGCGGTCTCGGCCAGAGTACCGCCTGGGGCGGTCGTTCTTGTCACGGAACCTGTGGTGGGGCAGGCCGATAGTCGACCTAGGATTTTCTTCCTCTGGGGAGGTTCCCCTACCTACAGCGGAATAAGTCCGCTCGGTGGCCTCCCATCGCATGCCGTTTCCTTAAGATGCCTGCGACGGTAAGGAATATATGGTCGACCGGTTTTTTTTTTTGACTAGTATTCCCTTTCGGGATCCTCTGGATCCACCTAATTTTCTGGGTGTTTGAATACGCCCGAGGACGCTGAGGGGTCGAACCAGGTCAG
>BLSH010113265.1:264463-281487 GCA_018402905.1 Glandirana rugosa
GAGGCAAGACTGTCTCCCCCTTCCCGACACTAGTGTCCGAAGGACATATACCTTCGGCACTAGTGAGGGGAGGGGGACGGTCGGATCGTGGTTATGTCAATCTTGTGTCACTGCCTTACGTCAATTGGGAATCTCGTGGGGGAGGTCCAATTGGAAAGTTGCCGCGTTTACGGATGAGAATTCATTTCTGGGGTTTGTATTTTTTACTACTAATGGCAGTGATCTGCGATTTTTAGCGGTACTGCGATATTGCGGCGGACATGTCGGACCATTTTGACACTTTTTTGGGACCATTGGCATTTATACAGCGATCAGTGCTATAAAAATGCACTGATTACTGTGTAAATGCCAGTGGCAATGCAGGGGTTAACCTGGAGGGGGTGCTCTAAGGGTTAACTGCATTCCGTCACTGTGTTCTAACTGTATTGGTGCTAGGCTGGCAGGGGGAGGGGAGTGATCACGGCTTCCATATACAGGAAGCCTGTGATCACAGCCCTTCCCCCTCTGTCAGAACGGAGATCCATGTTAACATACACAGACCTCTGTTCTCTCACTGCGGGGGGACCATCGTGGGTCGCCGGCGGCAATCGAGTCCGCCCTACCCGCTCCCTGGCCCCCCTTGGACACAGTGAGCGTGCCCACAAAGCTATTTATCACGGCCGCCGTCAGGTGACGGCTGTTAACGATAAAGAGCCACCTTGCCGCCGTCACACTGCGGCAGGCGGTCGGCAAGTGGTTAAGCCTGTGTGGGGTCACTTTCAGTAATAATTTAAAATTTTTTCTTTACATACGGTCACCCGTACAGCATAGCGTCATCATATAACTGGTCTGGCAAAGATCAGGGACACTGCCAGTGTATAAAAAAAAAAAAAAAAAATATATATATATATATATATATATATATTATAACATTTTTTTTTTTTTACACATACAGTGAATAGAGCAATGAAGTGTTACTACAGTAACACTGTACTACTCTAGCCACTTCAGCTCTGGAAGATTTACTCCCCTTCATGACCAGGCCATTTTTTGCGATACGGCACTGTTTTACTTTAACTGACTATTGCACGCTCATGCAACGCTGTACCCAAATAAAAATTGTCCCTTTTTCCACACAAATAGAGCTTTCTTTTGGTGGTATTTGTTCACCTCTGCGGTTTTTATTTTTCATGCTATAAACAAAAAAAGACCAACAATTTTGAAAAGAAAAACAACATTTTCTACTTTTTGCTATAAAACATATCCAGTAAAAAAAAATCGAATTTCTTCCTCAGTTTTGTCCATTATGCATTCTGCTACATATTTTGAAAAAAAAAAAAATCAATACACTTATATTGATTGGTTTGCACAAAAGTTATAGCGTCTACAAACTATGGGATATATTTATTGAATTTTTATTTATCTATATTTTTTTTACTAGTAATTAGTAAAAAATCAGCAATCAGCGATCAGCAATCAGACACTAACTGACACTTTTTTGGGAACCAGTGACACCAATATAGTGATCAGTGCTAAAAATATGCACTGTCACTGTCCTGTTGACACTGGCTGGGGAGGGGTTAACATCAGGAGCGATCAAAGGGTTAACTTTTGCCTAGCCTGTGTTTGTGTACTGTGTGGGAGGCACTTTTACTAGAGGAAGGCATGAATCCATGAATGGCAGTCTGCTTTGTTTCTGCAATGAATGATTGGCAGGTGCCGGCGGGCATCTAGTTTGCGGTACTCTCTGATCGGCTCCTGCTATGCATAATTACAGCGGGAGCGAGCCACCGGCAGTGTGCATTTGCGCCCACTATCTGAATATGCAGGATCACGTATATATACATGATGCTGTACAGCGGCCGCCCTGTAGCCATGAAACTGTTATAGGGCAGACGTGAAGTGGTTAGGGAGATGATCAGGTTTTTTTTACACACTGATTGCTTATAACTGAATTTTACAGTTATAAGCAACCGATTTTTCTGAATGAAAACTACTCATTCAGTGTTTACTATTGCAATTAGCTGTAACTGGCTGCAGCTAATCACATGGTGCAGATGGGCTGTGATTTGCCCTGTCTGTACCAAGTGATGACTGTGACCAATCACAGAGCTCATCACAATAGTGCACAATGAAAGACATAAATTAAAGGCTTTAATTTTGTACAACTGTCATGTGATCTGTAATTGGCCACAGTGATCGCATGGTACACGCCGCGGGCCAGTACAGTGACCTGTCAGTGGCCGTGTCCAGTGGACATGGCGGGTAACTGATCACACCAGAGCATGGCCAGGTCCTGGGAGGAAGTCATATGACATCCTCCCAGAACAACAATCAACCTGGCAATCATTTTACAATAGGCCCAATGGGAAGGGGTTAAACTGAGAAAATGTACCATTTTAAGAAAAAAATAAGGCCATTTTGAAACTGATGGTCTCAGAACACTTGGGACAGGACAACAAAAAAAATTCTGAGAATCTGGAGAAATTTCTGTGTGCATGGGACATGGCACTGCACTCAAAACAGGCACGATTCTGTTATTGACATCACTGCGTGTGCTCAGGAATACTTCCAAATCACTGTCTGTGAACACACAGTTCACTGTGCCATCCAAAATGAAAGTTAAAACTCCATCATGCAAAGAAGCCATATCTGAACATGATCCAGAAACACCGCTGTCTTCTCAGGGCCAAAACTAATTTAGCATGGTCTACTTTTGGCAACCTTTGGGGCAGTATCCACTGGACTAAATAAGAGAAGGACCTTCCGTCTTTTTATCAGCGCTCATTTCAAAAGCCTGCATCTCTGATGGTATGAGGGTGCATTAGTGCATATAAAATGGGCTGCTTGCACATCTGGAAAGGCACCATAAATGCTGACGGATATATTCAGATTTTAGAGCAGTATATGCTCCCTTTCAGAAGATGTCTTTTTAAGGGAATGCTTTGCATATTTCAATAGGATTATGCTAAACAGCATACTGCATCTATGACAACAGCATGGCTTCATAGAAGAGTCCGGGTGCTTAACAGGCTTGCCTGCAGTCCAGTCCTTTCACCAAGTGAAAATATTTGGCACATCCAAAACTCCAGCAACCGGTCTCCTGAGTTCCCAGACATTGACAGAGTGTTCTTGAAAGAAAAGGGGATGCTACACATGGTAAACATGGCCCTGTTCCAGCTTTTGAGTTGTGTTGCTGCCATCAAATGTACAATTACCTAATGTTTTTTAAATGGTACATTTTCTCAGTTTAAACATTTGATATGTTTCTATTTTCTATTGTGACTAAAATATCAGTTTATAAATTATTGCATTTTGTTTTTATGTCGACTTTACACAGTGTCCCAACTTTTCTGGAATTGGGGTTGTAACTACGGGCAGATAAATTGAAGCACAGGTGCCATGAAGGTTGAGGTTGTAATTGATAAAAGAAAATTACATATTTAAATGGTTCCCGACCAGCTCGCGTACATTTACTGCTGCAGTGTGGCTATGTAGCGCGAATAACTGTCTATAAATGGCGGCTCGCGCATGTCCCCCGCACTCTGCAGAGTTGTGGCCGCGGCTCAGGTGGACTTGATCTCTGCCGGCCAGCCGCGATTGCTTGACAGAGCAGAAAATCAGGGAACTGCAAATGTAAAGACGACGCTTCTCCGCTTTGTCAGGCAGCGTGTCAGAGATCTACTGATCCCTGTACTCTGGATCAGTTAGATCTCTGGTGACCCTGACAGCCCAGCCCCCACACAGTTAGAACACACCCAGGGAACACAGTTAACCCCTAGATTGCCACCCCCCCAACCCCCCTAGGTTACCTCCTTCACTGCCAATGACATTTACACAGTAATCAGTGGATATTTCAATTTCTGATCGCTGTATAAATGTCATTGGTCCCAAAAAAGTGTCAAAAATGTCCGACATGTCCACCCCAATATCACAGTCCCAATAAAAATCGCAGATCGCCACCATTACTAGTAAAAAAAAAAAAATGTAAAAACACCAAGAAATTAATTCTCATGGTCTATAAACGCCGCAACTTTTGCGCAAGCTAATCAATAAACGCTGATTTATTTTTTTTTTACCAAAAATATGAGGAAGAACCAATGAATACATTTGTTTTTTTATATATATTTTTTTTGGATATGTATTTTAGCAAAAAGTAAGAAATATATATATATATTTTTTTTTTTGCAAAATTGTCGCTCTTTTTTTGTTTATAGCGGTGATCAGAAATGACGTAGAGGGGATCAAATACCACCAAAAGTAGGCTCTATTTGTGGGAAAAAAGGACGCAAATATAGTTTGGGTACAACGTCACACGACCGCGCAACTGTCAGTTAAAGCGACGCAGTGCCGATTGGCAAAGAGTGCTCTGGTCCTAACATGCGAAATCCTTCCGGTGCTGAAGTGGTTAAAAATTGCTTAGCATTCAAGTGCATTTCCACATTTGCAGCCAAATGGAGCTGTTGGAAAATTTGTTCAATCAGCGCATGCAGCCAATCAGCTCATGTTGATTTACTTTTTATGTATGCTGTGTGACTAGGAATACATAGTGGGGTTTTCTTAAATTGGATTTCAGAAGTGATAATACACTTTAAAGTACACATACTAATTTCACAAGTTCTGAATTGTGTAGTAATTCTGAACAGCCCTTCTGTTGATTGTACCCTATAGCAGCCTTTTATCTTTATACGCATATTTACTTTCTATTTCCTTTAGAGAGCAACTTCAGTATATATTTTTTTTCCAAAATTGCAACATGCCATTATACTGTAGAAACTGTAGAAAAATTGCATAATGTTGCGTTTTTCTGGTTTATCTACTGCTGCTTTGAGTATTTTTTTTTTTTGTTTTCATTATAAAAATGGTCACTTTTTTTTTTTTTTTTTTTGAGAATACAGTATCCTCAGCATTTCATGAGATGTACATTGAGCTGTAAGAGCAGTTTAAGTAACTGAGCGTATCTGTTAGAGATCAAATGCCATTACAAATGAGGTCATTTGTTATGTGTAACAGGGCTAATGATAACGTTCAGTGTCAAAAAAACTATGCTTTCTTCTCTTCTTCACAGAACTACTGTTATTCATACCAAAATATGAACAAAATAAAATTGTCAGTATGTTTGTAGCCATAGGACTGCTAATTTGCCTGTTTATACTCTTTCCCAGAGCCATAAAACCAGCATAATTTGCAATATTTAGATATTGTAGCAACTCCTTTACTGCCATCTATGCAAAGTGTAAAGTTTACACTGGAGTAGTTCTTTGATCAGCCTTTGCATTGTCAGCCCACAAAAATGGCATCCTTAAATGTAGTTAATGGGTACCCTGTAGGTTTTTTAGAAAAATATTCCATTAACTAAAATTCTTACCATAAGGCAAAAAGAAATGTTTGTGGATCATTCGCAGAAGTTCTTCCTGGATACAGGCCCTTTTTTGGCTCTGTGCCTGGTAATCTAAACCTAACTTCCTCACCAATGTCACTCTTCTTCTTTGCTTTCATTACAGAAAATACACCAATTCGAGGTAAGGCATCTCCATATAGCAACGCCTCCTTAAGTTATTGAAATCTTTTTTCACCTTGTCTATTTAGCTTTATATTTATTTGGACCTTTTTATTATTCTTTTTCTTCAGCATAGGTTTTATTTTCTGTAACTACATTGTCATTGTACTACTTCTGGTTTAACAGTTATCAGTGTTATAGACCACTTAATGATTACAATGCACAGGCATTGTACATTTTATGCAGAGCTTCGTAAGTATTACTGATCTAATACATTTCTTTAACAAATAAATGGACCTAATTATATAAAACTATTTTAAGGAGCCACTAAATCTAAAATGTAAAGGTACATCTATATATATTTTGGCCTAAACAAATTGTATATGTTGCATTACCTTAGCAAAATCAGAGACTCTTAGCAAGGCTAACTGTGTATCTATCTATCTGTGTGTATTTATGTATATATGTGTATATACAGTGTATATATATATATATATGTGTGTGTGTATTCTGCCCCTATTTTGAATGTTTAGGATATCTACCTTAGCAACTGCTAAATTATAATCTGTTCCTCATTTAAGTTATAGTAATGGACACAATCTTTTTTTAAAAATGCTACCTGACCTATTTGTAAAGCTAATCATCAAGTCACCAAGAATTTCTCAATATATGAAGAAATTCTGTAGTAAATTGATTGGAATGTTTTGTTTGTAAAGGTTTGTCTAAGTAACAAAAATGTTGAATGTTTATTATAAAAGGCAGCCTTTAATTATTATGACTTCTATGAAAAACAGATCACAGTTTATTGTATACTGTGATGCACATCTCACCTGTTGACCTCATCATTTAAATAGGCATAGTTTTAGGTTTAGTGGCAGTTTTAATATTACCCCCTCCTTCACATCTTATCAAGTTTTCCATCCCGCAACATGATAATTACTCAAAAATCTCATCAAAATTTGTTAAAATAAATGTTGATATTCTAAATATATTTTCTAGCTCATGTTTTTGTTTGAATGTATTCTTTAATTTTGTCTAACACAGGTGTACATCTGTAATACATATGTTGTTACATTTCTGCAAAATGATGTGGTACCTAATATGCAATTACAAAAACTTAAGTAATGTTCAATGCACTTTTTTTGGTGGGGTTACCATATTTTAAATCATTTTTTGCTTCCTTGTAAGCTAAGCATATGCAATGTTGTCAATTTGAAAACCCAGTATGATATACATTTATATATTATATGTTTAATCTGTTGCATTAAGATTCCACTCAAAAGTCTGCTTCTTTGCTCCCCCTCCCACCCCGGGGCCAGTGCCGTTTTCTCTTACCGTGAATGGCGGCGGCAGCACTAGATAGCCGAAAAATCTGCTGGGGTGCCGACATCGCAGGATCCCTGGACAGGTAAATTCCCTAATATTAAAAGTCAGCAGCTACAGTATTTGCAGCTGCTTACTTTTAATTTTTAGAGCGGGGGGGGGGGGGGGCTGGAACTCCGCTTTAATAGTAGGTATAGCAGAGGGCTTCTTGTGTGTTACCATTAGTTCTTCGTACGATAGAAAAAATATTTTAGTATTTATATTAACTTGTGGTGGTGTTTTTGTTTTTTCTTTTTTTGTGTTTTGTTTTCTCTTTAGGTGCCTTACAAATTGAAAACAGTGAAGAGACTGATCAGGGGAAGTATGAATGTGTTGCAACCAACAGTGCTGGTGTTCGCTACTCTTCACCTGCTAATCTTTATGTGAGAGGTAGGGAGCAGCTGGGCTCTGCATACTGGTAATGTGAACATTCTGAAGGAGGCCATATCTGCTATCTTGTCCTCATATCTTCAGTTCTGGCTTTAACTCTTTAATGATTTAATGTTTCTGAAAGTGGTCTGTCAATATATATTAATTGTATACTTTACTAGATATTATTTATGAACAGGTTAGGTATAATTCTTAAGCACGCTGCAGACATATGAAAGTGTACTTTGGGATGCTACTTTTACTGTTCTAGGTTCTATTAGTAATGTCAATAACATGGCACGTACTTACTAAATCAACACATATATGTGTTTACTACATGCTTTAATTGATACTTTGAAATTACAAAAGCCATTAGTGTCAAGAAATTTTACAGACTTTATTTAACAAAATGTGAGGTTTTTTTTTGCTCATTGTAAACCCAACAAAAAAGAATTCTGCCACTTATGGACTTCTGCTGTGCTTCTGGCAGGATACAATTATAATAAATGCATAGCACAAAACAAAGAACGACAGACACATAACCAAGTTATTTTGAGTATAGATATTTAAATGTCGGAATAACATTTTTTTTTAAATATTAGGAGAATGCCACACAGCTGCAATAATTATATTGGGCATGTATAAATAAAATAAATATAGGGTAAAAAGTATCTAATAATCTGCATATGCCTCATGAATAGTTATTGGTGGGTTTAAATAATACTAGACAATAACATATTAAATATTCATAAATACTTGATCTTATTTTACTTTAGGGCATCTGCAATTGAGGAGTATATTTATGCATACATAAATGGATTATGACCCAAAATTGTAGAGATCGTTATATTCTTTCTCTGTTATTGTGATTCAAAACAACATAGCAGTTTGTAATGATCATGACAACATTGGGCCTGTTGCTAAATAACAAGTATTATATACTGAGAGTGTGTGTATATATATATATATATATATATATATATATATATATATATATACACACACACATACTGTATAAAAGTAAATGTTATATATGTGTCCAGTATAGCATATGCTTAAAAGATGGAGTAAAAATGTAGGTGCAAACGCAGAAGATAAGTAAATATATTTGTTGCTAGTTTTAATTTACATATATATATATATATCTATATATATATAGATGGATTAGTCGCTTTGCAGCTGAAAGCCTGGAGAAGGTCTTTTTTTACTCTCTCTGTGTCTCCCCTATTTTTTCTCTTCTCCTCATGTCATTGTGTTCTGCATCAAACCCCTTAACATCCCTCAGAGCTACGAGAAGGTTGGTGTGTTTTTTGTTTTTTTTTTGTTTTGTTTTATTTTGTTTCTTTTTTACGTTCTTTACCCACATTTTTACATACAAAGATAAAAAAAACAAAAAAAAAAAACAAATTATTTCAATGAAGAGCAGTGCAACTGTCCATGGGCTTTGGGGATTGAGATGATATTGCATTGTGAGACATCTCTATGCATCCTTTGGTAATGTTGCTGGGTTTTTGCACTTTTCGTCGTCCTTATTGGGTGCTTGGGCAGTAATTCTGATGCATGATAGAAGAATGTAACTTTATTTGCATGAATTATTTTTTTTATTTTAATGTAACCTTATTTGTTTTTGTTATTACTGTGCTGCTCTGTAGTTTAAATTTTAAAGTTGTGTGCCATTGTAGACAGCAGTTGCATGTTAAAAAAAAACTTTGTTCCTGCCCTGTGTTTATAAAATATATTCCTAAGTGCTAAACTACATGTCGTGTTACACAACAAATACCACATTTCAGCAGTATCAAAGTTAGGTAATATATCTAAGAAACACAATGGTTCATTTAAAATAGTAATGCCATTTAAAAATGAAGCATATCAACATGAAACATTCCAGGTCTTTCCATTGTTACTGCTGTAGCATTACAGTACAAAGACTTTTTTAGGAAATTGTGTGCTTCCAGTCTTGTGACAAGTTGGAGAAGGCTCTTTTCTGTTCATGTATGTCTGTGCCACTTAAAACCACATCAGGGATTTAATAAAAACCTCAACCCTTTTGAATGCTTTTAAGATGGGCCAGGTCTTCTTATCCAGCATCAGTATGTGACATCCCAAATGTTCTTTTGCTGAATGGGCACAAATGATCACAGATCACAGGCACATTCTATAAGCTTGTGAAAAGCTTTCACAGAAGAATAAAGGCTGTTTTAGCTACGGGGGTAGGGGGGTGAGAGACACAACTCCATATTAGTACCCATCCCATAAGAAGACCAACAAGCTCATAAAGTTGGGATGGATAGGTGTCCACAAACTTTTGGCCATATAGTGTGCCCCTTCACCATCTGTTAATCTTATACTTGCCTGTCCCTTGCTCTGATGCGAAGACCAGAATGTAAGAGAAACTGGAGTTACATCTAAAGAGCTAAACCTTGACCATATTTATTGCACAATGGTTTGGAACATATAAACCTTACCTCTTAATTTGTGTTTTTTTAGATGTCAGCAAAAAAAAAAGAAACCGCTAATTCTTTAATAATTGACTATTTTCTTTCAGACTTTTATAAAAAGGCACAGTTACTGTATATCAAAATAGTCAGTTAATTCAGTAGCATTTCCTTTTTTTAAATTAGAGCAGGCATTTTTAAGTTGCATGATCTACTTAGAACTTGCACTGGGCAGGAACAAAGTTCCAAGGCAGTAAACATGTATCTGTAAGTGTTGTATGTTCTAATTATGCATTGCTGTGTGTTTGCATTGGACAAAATAGATTAGATTACACCTTGTAAAGATTAAACTTAGGTGTACAATTTCTACTTCTTCCCCTTTTTTCTCTGCTAACATGCACTGTTTTTAGTCTAGTTGACTATATACGTACTAGTATGTATTGATTACATTTTTTTGCAATGTATGCAATTACGAACAGGTGTAATCTAAGCTTCAGTTAGGATGTAGAGGCTACACATTTTTGGCTACCCTCCTCACAACCTTTTCCTTTACATTTTGGAATAAGGCGGAACAACTCCTGTCTCACCAAAATGATAAAATATTTGTCTTCCTTCACCCTGTCTGGAGCCACCGCTTGCTGACTGTTGGAGTGCAATTTAATTACTAAATTCTGTTAGTGCTTCCGATGGTCATTTCATTATGTTTTATTTTATAGTAATTATACTTTTACCATTTTTGTTCTCTAAATTGGAGCTTGAAAGTTTGAGGTTTGACCGGAGGATTTAATCTCATTGTAAAGAGTACTCGCAGAGCATACTTTTAATTACAAAGAATGCAGTTCGCAAAATACATATTCAGAACAAAGGACAATACAAAATAAAAAGAGGGAAAGAAGTTCTGTCATAGCTGAATGTGTAATCTGCATATTTTCTTCTTCAGATACTGCCTGTAAGATATACTTCAAATAACTACTGTAAAAATTAGGTAATTGGGTGAAAGAAGCATACATTATAATAACACCTAGTTAAAGCTTATCTTTCCCTTTATATGAACATTAAAGGGCTATGACATTTAGACAGAAATAGACAGTCAACAGGTCTCTTGAACCAAGATGTCCCCCCATATCACAAATCATGTGCCCAGTGCTTTGGCAGAGAGACTATGTGACTTACCATTAGAGGGAGTTCAGGGTGAAGTTTTGCAGCAAGTTACATTTCAAGCTTTCTCGCTAACTTTTATACATAGCATGAACTTTGGATTTTTATTCTGTCTGAATTTTGAGTGTTTAAGATTTTTGCTTACTTTCCAAAAAGTTGTTGTTTTGGTGTGGATGAGACAAAGGCTGTAGGTCCATGTATACATAATTTCCACCCCCACCCCTCCTTTTTATCTCTAGTGCTAAAACACCTCTCTCTTTCATGGTCTTCTCTGTTGATGGTTTTTTCCTAAAACATTGACCTCAGAGTCTTAAGACAGCCAAACCCAAAAAAGGCGGCATAAGTAGTCAATTTTAAAATATTGAGGAGTGGTCATGTAACACAAAATCCAACTACTCTTTGTGGTAATAGTTTTTATTTATAGAAAGCAATAACCTTTTTTATTAAAAATACACTCAAAGTGAGATTTTTTTTTGTATTTTTACAGCTTGCCTGATTTGAAGACAAAACTGATCTTAACATAGGTTTTTCAATAATTTTAATGGCAGAACTGTATAGACTTCAATGTCTAAATTAGATGATCTTGTAGGACCAGGGCATTGGGATTATTTTGAGTCTATGGTATACATGCTTTGACGATCCAATGGTCTTTTCACCACTAAAAGCTTTAACATAGTAAAGCGTAGAACGTGGATTTAAATAGTTTTACTCCTTTAATATGTAGATTACTTTTAGAGCTACAGGGGGCACCATTGGCAGTATCTTTCTCACAGAATTGTCTGTTTTCTGAAAGGTGCAAGCAATTGTTAGCAGCCTTATCCTTCAACTTTCACCCAAAACCAAATTAATAGAATCAGATGATTGGTATGTTTGCAATTAGAAAAAGAAAATATATGTACTTCATATGTATTTTATGCCTTTACTTTTGGATTTGGATTTTGGAATTAAAGGTGAAATCTACCCTAAGTTTATGTTTTAGTTATAGGTGAAGTATGTTGGTGCAAAGTCACTTGATGACTTGTTATATCTTTTAGGGACTTCAGTTATGAGATCTTCCTGTGCCACATTTGCTAGCTCTGTTCCCATCCACCATAGAGAAGTGAAAATTCCAGTAGACCTTGGGATGTTCACAGTGGCCGTTTGTGTTCTACATAGTATGCAATAAATTAAAGATTAAATAAATGGAGTGAAACCTATCAGGGCTAATATAAATGTGTTTTAACACTAGGGATTAAGTTTAGTACCCCCTCCTTTTTTTTTTTTGTTTTTGTTTTTGTTTTGGATATCGTGGGAAAGGCATTTAGTAGATGACTTAAATGGTTGGCCATGGTACTGGCCCTCTTTTCCCAGTTTGCTGTACAAGGAACGACAGAAAGGTAATCTAAAGAGAGATAATAAATGATGTTGCGCTTGGAATTAATAGTATCATGTCCATGTTTGGAGATAAACAGTAAGCTATTTAGTAGTTTACCCTAATTTACAAACTGGCCTGGATTATTGAGTAAATAATTTTCAGTGTGAATAAATTTAATAATTTAAATAATAAACATTAACAATTTAAATAAAGTTATGCACTTGGAGGCTTAAAGTGGTCGTAAACTCTCCATTAGAACTTTAGCCCATTGTAAACTAGCTAACTAGTGCTATTCATCTCTGCCTGTAAAACTTGACTTACTTGTATAGTCTTCTTATAATCCATTCTGTAATCTTTTATTACGTCACCGGGCATGCGCATTTCATCGTCAGATTCACGACACGCTGCGTGTGCAGTTTCCGTAACAACAGCATGCCGCTACACTGGGTCTGTCATTTCCCAAGAAAACGGCACAGCAATAAAGGCTTGCGATACTGTGTCTTTTTAGCTTCCTGGTTCTCTCCTTGTGAATGTGAGACGTCACACAGGGGGAGTGTACCAGGGCATCTCACAGACATCCAAACGAGCAAAAGCATCTGCAGCTGATTGTGCATGATCGAGATTTCGGCAGGGGAAACGAGGAAGGGCGGAAATGATGTCACAGGGTAGACAGAAATCAACACCTAAGATGGCACAGCAGTTTCCAGGAAGAGGATTACATTTATAAAACTACAAAAAGGTACTTAAGAATCGTTTTTAAATAATGTTACTTTGTGCTAGACATGAAAAGTCTTTGTTCTATGAAAATATTGGGAAAAAGAAGCAAAAAAAAAACGAGTTTACTTCCTCTTTAAAACATACATGCATGCATTATATGGAGGAGGGGGGAGTAATGGCTTTATCAATGAAGGATTAATGTCTTGGTAGATAATAGGTTAAATAACAGCAAGTTATGTCAATCTGCATATTCTAACACCAGGATAATACTTTGCTTAACCACTTGCCGATCAGCCACTGTCATTATACGGCGGCAGGTCGGCTCTCCTTCTGCGAATCACCGTAGCTGTATGGCGGTCCGTGCATGAGAGATATCCTTGATTTCCCCCGGCAACCCGCGATCGCGGTTTACAGAGGCAGAGCGGGGATCTGCCTATGTAAACAAGGCAGGTTCCCATTCTGCCAGATGACCTCTCAGAGATCTTCTGTTCTCAGTCATCAGGAACAGCGATCTCTGTCATGTCCCTGCCAGCCCACCCCCCCTACAGTTAGAACACAACCAGGGAACACAGTTAACCTCTTGATCGCCCCCTAGTGTTAACCCCTTCCCGGCCTGTGTCATTTATACATTGATCACTGCATTTTTATAGCACTGATCAATGTAATAATGTCACTGGTCCCCAAAAAGTGTCATTTGGGGTTAGATTTTTACACCGCAATGTCGCAGTCCCACTAAAAATTGCAGATCGCCACCATTACCAGTAAAAATAAATTAAAGTCCATAAATCTATCCCATAGTTTGTAGACGCGATAACTTTTGCGCAAACCAATCAATATATGCCTATTGCGTTTTTTTTTTTTTTAACCAAAAATATGTAGAAGAATATATATCATCCTAAACTGGTGAATAAATTAGTTTTTTTTTTAATTTTTTGTTGGATATTTTTTTTCAAAATTGACAAAACAAGGAAGATTAGACTGGACTTTAAAGGCATCAGGAAGACATTCAGGTAGGTAGAAAAAAACTTTATTACAAAGTACAATTATTGCACACATTTTAGTGTAAAAAATATACATATATCATGAAGTAATGAATACTTTGTCACAACAAAACCCCAACGTTTCCACTATCCAAAGTTTTCTTCAGGGAGTTTTTCTTAGTTGGAAAGTACATTAACTTGCTAGAAAAGTAAATAACAAAAAAAAAAAAGAAACATCAAAAAAGCATCATATTAAATACATGATTGTATATTGTACTGAAAGTAAGACTTACACCATATGTTGAAAAGCTTATGCACCTGATAGCCACTCCATCCATAGGGAAACAAGGTTCCATGTTTGCTGTCCATTTTGGAGTCCACTTTATAGGTGGACTGGGGGGGGGGGCTTTTGTTAGGGGCTATTCAAACTTGATTCTCACCCTTTTTTCTTTTTTTTTTTTTTTTTTTTTTATTAAGTTCTGTTTAACAATTTTTACATTACATTACAACATTGTACAACAACAAAAGCCACAACCTAACAGACCGCTCCCCTACAATCCAGGACAGAGGCCCGCAGGTAAGCTGGTAACACCCCAAAGATGAGAAACAGAGGGGAGAAAACAAGAAGAGAAGAAAAAAAAACCACACATATTGATGCAGCACAACCCAGACTATCTGATTCATGGAGACTGCTCCCTTGCACAAGTCTTTATCAGGATTAGAACAGAGCACCCTTTAGGGTCAATACACTATCTGGAGATTGTTCTCTACCAACCATTCCGCAGTTCAATTCTCACCTATTATGAGATATATTGATTCAAACACATGTGCCTCATACCGTGTCCCCACATTCCCAGTAGCCCCAGTAAGGGACCCAAAGCCCAGATGTTTTGAATTCAATCTGTTGTCGTGAGAGAAGAGGCCACCCATCCGCCCCAGACCCTGTCAAATTTCCGAGCTGCTCCTCTACTCTATTCAAGTAAGTGGCTTTGTAGAACGGAAGAGTTCTGTTTACTAGGGCCTTCCAGGAGTCTACTGAAGGATTCTTCCATGTCAGAACAATCTGTTTCTTGGCATGGAAGAAAAGTACCACAAGTAAGGTTCTAATCGCCGTGCTAGGGGCCAAATTGTCCACCAATCCTAGTAGACAATGCTTAACCGACTGTGGTAACGGAATTGAAGTTACATCCTTAATACATGCCAGGACACCCTCCCAATATTCTACAATAGCTGCACACTCCCAGAAGATATGCATGAAGTCAGCTTCCTCCATCGTGCATCTCCAGCAAGGGGATCCTCCAGCTCCAAAAATGTGGGCAATCCTTGCCGGTGTCAGATAGACCCTATGCAGGAACTTGGACTGTATGAGGTAATCTCGAGTGGAAATGAATCTAGAGAAGGGCGCATCCCACATATCCTCCCAATCCTCATTATCTAACTCCGGGGCCGCTGCTTCCCACCTGGATCTGTATCTGCTCAATAACTTAGTTGTCTCAGGGAACAAATACTGTTAAATGGTGGATAAGGGCTTAGCCAGGTCCTCATCTCGCAGTATGGACTCTAGATCCGATGCAGAAAAATTTGTCCCAGTCCTTCCAAACTGCGTATGCGTGGTGCAATTGTATATATCTAAAGAAGTGAGAGTTGGGTAAGTTATGTTGTGTCTTTAGTTCCGCAAATTGCTGGAGCTGACCGTTATTAGTAATATCTCCCAATTTTTTAACCCCAACCTTAGTCCACACATACGGGTCTTCCATACTAGAAGAAATGCGGGAGGGTAGGATTTCTCCAAAGCAGGGCATGCGGAAAAGCCAGAAAGGGGCCCCCAAACTCCTTCCCCTGCACCTTCCCCGTTTTTTTAAATTTCTTACAGGAAGACTGTTTGTATCTCCTTACCAAACCCTTGGTGGCGTCTTCAACTTTGTGGTCTACATTCACGTTGTACATTTATTTGAATCCCTTTGTAACTCCCATGGTGGCCTCTTGGGATGTTTTAATTCTCTCCCCCCTTTTTCCCTCTGTGTGCTGCATTTGGGCATTGCGGCCTCATCTTGGGCTGCACCTGGTTTATCCACATTGAGGACTAAGTATACCAGCCTGGTCATTTGTGCATTTATTACATTTTCACTTAGGTGGGGTCCCTCCTTTCTTGTTATTGGGGGCTCCTAACCCACTTTGCATCTCTAATTAGTTACTTCTTTTCCATTGCACTCCAGATTTTTCTACCTTCCTTTGAGTGGTTTCCCTAGCCCCTTTTTTCCCTAGGGATGGAGTGGCTATTCGAGGTTGACCGCTATATCGGCCGATTTTTGGCATTTTTTAATGAATCGATATCGGCCGATATTGCTGCAAATTAGGCCGATTAATTTATGCACTAGGCCGGTTCACACAGGGGTGATCTGACATGGGGGGGTGGCTCAGCGCAAAGCTTTTTCTAAGTCGAAGTGACTTGTGTCACTCCTATTAGAACAAGAAAGGCAAAATCCGGGCAGCCTGCCTAGTCTGAGAACATAGCTGATAAAAGAACCAAAGAGATACAATGTTTATACTTAGAGTATCAAAAGGAATGAACTCCGGTGTGTAGAAGAACTGAGTTTAACCATTTAAACACTAAATCGTTTCTGACATTTGTTGCTTAAGTAAAAATCCAGTATTTTCTGATAGAAAATCACTTAGAACCCCCAAACATTATATATACAGGGTGGGCCATTTAGATGGATACACCTTAATAAAATGGGAATGGTTGGTGTTATAGTGGTTGGTAAGGGTAAAATAATTCCACATAGGTAGATTTACCGGGTGGGACATATATATTACAAACCCCCAAGATTCACTAAAAGATAGTCTTTTATGACCTAAAAATGAATTCGTTGTTTACAGTCTTTGCTAAATCACAAATTTACCAATTTGAGTCAAGAAGATGTGTGGCCTCAAGTAAGGAAAACTATGAGATTCATATTTGTAACATAGAGAAACCAAGAAAATAGTCGATACAAGAGTCTGATCCGTCCGACGGGCCTAAAACGGAAAGAACAAGATTATCCTCACTGTGTTCAGTGAAGCTGAATCTTTTTCGAAACGCGACTCGGTGGGGGGGTACAGTCTAGTGGGGACACACTTGGCCGGATCACGTATTTAATTAGCCGGATTAAACGTCGTTATAGCCGGCT
>BLSH010113265.1:283970-299513 GCA_018402905.1 Glandirana rugosa
TAGGGTTTTTATCTGTTTTGTTCCTTCTAACCTGCCCTGAAATTGGTGAAGTTAGTGATGGAGAAAATTTACTTATTTACAAAGTTTTGTGACAAAAATAGAGATTTTTTTTTTCTTTTTTAATTATCGGTCTTTTTTTTTTTTTGTAGAGCAAAAAATTAAAACCGCAGGGGTGATCAAATACCACCAAAAGAAAGCTCTATTTGTGGGAACAAAATGATAAAAAAATCTGTTTGGGTACAGCGTCGCACGACCGCGCAATTGTCATTCAAAGCGCAACAGCACTGAAAACTGAAAATTGGTCTGGTAGTAAAGTGTTCTAAGTGCATAGTATTGAAGTGGTTAAAGTCCCGTCCAATCTTCCTTGTTTTGTCTATTTTTGGGATGTGGCATCATTGTGACAATTGGATAGCTGAGGGTTCACTGATTTGAATTGTAATTTTTTTTAAAATTGGCACTCTTTTTTTTGCTTATAGTGCAAAAAATAAAAACCACAGAGTTGATCAAATACCACCAAAAAAGCTCTATTTGTGTCAATTTTGTTTGGGTACAGCGTCGCACACCCACGCAATTGTCGGTCAATGGGATGCAGTGCCGTATCGAAAAAAATGGCCTGGTCAGGAAGTGGTTAAATCCTTCCAGGACTGAAGTGGTTAAAAGAGGCATCGTCTCATTTAGGACATACATAACCACTTCAGCCCCGGAAGGATTTCTCACTGTAGGACCAGAGCACTTTTTGCTATTCGGCACTGCGTCGCTTTAGCTGACAATTGCGCAGTCGTGCAACGTTGTACCCAAACAAAATTTGCGTCCTTTTTTTCCCACAAATAGAGCTTTCTTTTGGTGGTATTTGGTTACCTCTGCGTCATTTCTGATCACCGCTATAAACAAAAAAAGCGACAATTTTTCAAAAAAAAAAAACAAAAAAACAATATTTCTTGTTTTTGCTATAATACAAATCCAAAAAAATATAAAAGAACAAATTTATTAATCGGTTTTGGCCGATTTATAGTCTTCCTCATATTTGTGGTAAAATAAAATCGCAATCGGCATTTATTGATTGGTTTGCACAAAAGTTGCCACGTTTACAAACCATAATAATTAATTTCTGGTGCTTTTACATTGTTTTTTTTTTTTAGTAATGGCGGCGATCTGGGATTTTCATCAGGACTGAAATTGGAGCAGACATGTCGGACATTTTTGACACTTTTTGGGAACCAATGACATTCATACAGAGATCAGAAATGTAAATATCCACTGATTACTGTGTAAATGTCATTGGCAGTGAAGGGGCTAACCCGCAGAGGGAGATCTAGGGGTTAACTGTGTTCCCTAGGTGTGTTCTAACTGTGTGAGGGCTGGGCTGTCAGGGGCATAAGAGATCTAACTGATCCCAGTGACAGGGATCAGTAGATCTCTTCCATGCCGCTTGTCAGAATGGGGAACCGCCGTGTTTACTTCGGCGGTTCCCCGTTCTCTCCCTGTGGCAGCTCATCGCGGCTCGTTGGCGAACATCGGGTCCGCCCGAGTCGCGGGCACACTCCTCCAGAGTGCGGCGGGCACAAGCGCGTGCCGCCGCTGGTGTGCTCGCGCCCCCTAGCTGCCTGTCCGTAAATCGCCGTCTATTTACAGCAATTTGCGAGACAGCTCCACACTGCCGCAGTAAATATACTGCGTGCGGTGTGGAAGTGGTTAAAGTGTGGACTCTTTTTTTTATTTTAGAATCATACTTACCGTGGTCTGATTCTGCCTCTGTCCCCTGTTGGCTCTAACACTGAGAACCGAGTGATTAAACACCGCTGGTTGGTCAGTCCTCAGAGCTCCCTAAGCAGATAGCTGGTGACCACTGTCAGTCACCGCTGTCTGCTCTGCCTTCTCCTCAGTCACTGGAGTGCTGGGCTGTGGAAGGGGTGGGAGGACTGGCTCTCAGTGGCTCGCTGAGAGGCTGAACCGGGTGTCGGTCCAGGCATTTGAGTGGATCTTGACTTCATTGTCGCGATCTTGCCCGAGCCTGGACCGGCTCTGTGACGTCAGCCGTCAACGGGCTGCAGCCCGTTGTCAGCTGAAAATGGGTCACAGGAGTGCAGAATGAACTGCACTCCTGTGATTTACAGATGAAGTACAGCCAAACAAGCTTTGGCTGTACTTCTCCTTTAGGACATAAACTTGCCTCTGTAGAAAGATTTAGTAAGACCTTGATTATGCAATTTAATTTTGCGTACTAGTTTACAAATTTTTTTTTGTGAAACTAGAAACAGTAAAGAGAAGTGCAGCTGAAGAAACTTGGCTATGAAAAAGCTATTAAAAAATGTAATTGAACGGAATTGATTTGTTTCAGAGCAGGGATTAATGCAGTGATATGATCACGCAGTGCATGAGCTGAAATCCGAAAATGAGAGTTTATATATTTAGGTAAAATGCTTACACTAGATACATTAATATTTATCTTCTGGCTAGAGTTCAGCTTTAAAGTGATTGTAAACAATCACCTTGTAAAACAACGCATTCAATCTAAAATTGAACTGAAAGGCAAAACATTTCTTTATAGATATAAAAAAATATATATAAATACCTTTTTTTTCTCTTTTTTATAAGTGATCACATTCCCCCTGTTCTCAGCTGAACAAGGGCTGGGGAGAGGCGAAGCAACAGTACACTGAGCATCCCAGTGAATGGCTGTGCAGGGGTGTGTGTCAGGACAAGTCTGATCATTGGAGGACAGCAGACTCTCAGCACAGCTAGAGATCTGACCATGGTGAGCTCCCCTGCTTAGTCATGTCTGTTTTTAATAGAAAGGCAATGGGACTGGCAGGAACACCAGGGATTTCACACAAAGGAAACAATACAAAGAGAGCAGGATACTTTTTCGTACAGGTACATCTTACAGCAAGCACATATCAAGAATATGAAATGCTTTAAATTCTCAACAGAAAACATTTTATGAATTCAATTTGCACATGATCATGCCAACTATGTGTCCTCTTCTCCTATACAGTGGGAAACCATAAATGCATCCTATGGAATGTATTTATTTCCCACAGAACTCACATTAACCCTTTCGCTGCCAGAACCGTTTTCGCGTGTTGGCACACATGTTTAAAAAATCATTTTAGGCCTGAAGATTATACAAAACCCCAAACATGCTATATTTTCTGAAAGCAGACACCCTAGAGAATAAAATAGTGGTAGTTCCAATTTTTTATGTCGCATATTACCACAAAGGTCTAGGAGACACAAAAAAAAAAAAAAAGACGAGGATAAGCCAATTAGTCGGCGTAACCTTGTCTTTTTTTTTTTTGCGTTTTCTATTTACATAGATCCGCAACATGGCAAACCTTAATTTTTTTGTGCGCCCCGTGAAATGGCGTCAATCTTCAGTACTCTATATTTTCTATGGGTGACACTTCAGAAGTCTACGGAGAAGGTCTTGTGTTAGAATTATTGCTCTCACTCTGGCGTACATGGCGATATGTAACGTGTATCGCAATCAACATTTTCACGTGTAGGCGCCCCGACGCATGCGTTTACGTTCGTGCGTGTGTATGTAGGGGGGTTGGGGGGGCCTCAATTTTTTTGGCGGGAGGATTTTGTGTTTGGGTGTAACTTTTATTTTTTGCAAAAAAAATAAATATTTTTTTTACTGTAACTTTTTTTTTTTCATCACATAGGGGACAACTATGTGATGATTTTAGGTGAAAAAGTTGTCATTATTGAGACCCTGCATGTCTCCTCTGTACTCCACTGAATGCTTTGCAATGCAGATCGCATTGCAAGACATCCGTTCCCCGCCGGGGACACCGAGAATGTGACCCGGAAGTGACGTCAGAGACGCCGCTTTCCGGGTCACTGCAAGAAGTGAAGGAGAGCAGACATGTATCCGCTCTCCTCCTTCTCCTCTACACGGTACCGCCTGCCATGGACATCCCAGGCCCGCCGATGGGCAGGCGGAGCCTGGTAAGCATGGCAGGAGCGAGCGTGGGAGGGGGGTGCTGTTACCGGGGGTCCTTGAGAGAGATCGGGCGGCAGTGGCGCCACCCGACCGTTCTCACTTGACAGGCAGGAGGCTGGCTGTCAGTTGCACACACAATCCCGATGGCTTCAGCCACTAGATTGTGTGTAATACCCCCCCGTTAGGTCCATATGATGTATAGACCTGGCGGCGAAAGGGTTAAAGCAGTAAACGCTTTATTAAAAAACAAAACAAAAACAAGTTTGCTTGTAATGTGCTAGTATGCTCTGCAAAAAAGTAGCCCTCCAGCAGTGCTTCCATCTTCCCCTGGTCTTCCTTCTGGGTTCGTGGGCTGCAGCCGCTTGATTGGCCGAGCCGCGATGATTTCACTCCCGCGCATGCACACAAGAGTCTGGGTGTGGCACACAGCTCTGAAGGACTAGCACGGGTATGTCGTTCCTTCACAGCGCATCTGCTGGGGACGTCACTCGCTGCTGCTCGCTAGGATATCTCCCAAATGGTGCACGTTTAGGAGATATTCATTTTACCTACAGTGCAGGAACCTTTGTTCAAGACGCTGAGTCTTGAGTCGCGGCAATTTGAATGGTTCCATTGCAGACAATGGGGTGCGACTTGTCATGACATTTGGGACTGTCAAATTGCATGGCAAATTACACTGGTGTGAACTGGGGCTTAGAGATCTAGAAACAATTAACATCTTTATACAATAAATACACACACCCCTGGGGGTACAAAAGTCCACCTTATCCCCATTCCTCTATAGTCAAATACTAGGTCTCAAGTTTGGCAGTTTTGTAGATATTAAGGTCCCATACACATGGGCCTATTGAAAAACTGCATTGACGTCAGTGTGCGTAGCTTTCAGCGGCGTTTCTCTGCCTCTATTCAAAATCAATGGCTCCCTATGGGAGCCCATTGATTTGAATAGAAGTCGCACCAGAAGTCAGATTGTGATGATCCGACTTGTGGCACGACTTGTGTGCAGAGGGTCTTGAAGGGGAAAATTTTTTGCATGGGGTTCCTTCCCTAAGAGGTACCAGGCCCTTCGGTCTGGTATGGATTCTAAGGGGAACCCCCACGCCGAAAAAAACGGCATGGCGTTCCCCCCCAAAATCCATACCAAACCCCCCCATCCTGGACTGTACCAGGCCACATGCCCTCAACATGGGGGGGTGGGTGCTTTGAGGCAGGGGGGCGCCCCCCACCCCAAAGCAGCTTGTCCCCATGTTGATGAGGACAAGAGCCTCTTCCCAATAACCCTGGCCGTTGGTTGTCGGGGTCTGCAGGCGGGGGCTTATAGAAATCTGGAAGCTCCCTTTAACAAGGGGTCACCCAGGTCCCGGCCCCCCACCATGTGAATGAGTATGGGGTATATCGTACCCCTACCCATTCACCTGGGAAAAAAGTGTAAAAAAAAAACCACACTATACAGGTTTTTAAAATATTTTATTAAGTCCGCTCCGGCGTTTTCTCCCCTCTCTTCTGTCTTGTTCTTTCTTTGGCTCTTTGCGGGGTCTTCAGGGGGTCAAAATCATTGATTTTGAATAGAAGCAGAGAAACTCCTGACGAGGCTTAACGCTCTGTATACAACGTTAGGCCACGTTTTTGAGCGTTTTTGCCGGCTCAGCGTCAAAAACACTAACGCTGCAGCTTCGGAAAGCATGGGTCCTTGGTTCTCCTTACAGCTTAAGAACGCGGACCCCATCTACAGCTCAAAAACGTCAATGTCTGTATGAGGCCATAGAATAACATGGTTTGGCATTCTTAAGCTGTAAAAACAGCTAAAAAACGCAGCGTTAATAACACCCGTGTGTATGAGGCCTAATAGTGATTAAGTTATAAAATAGTGATTAAGTTATAACCACCTATGTACAAAAGAAACTCCCAGTTTTGTGCCAGGAAATCTTTGATCTTTTGTTTATTTATTACAGACAAATTGGTGATAGCCATTACAAATCTCCCTCTGGGAAAATGCTCTGGTCCCTGAGGTTTTACTACCAGATTTTAAAGCCATTAGGGGTATTTTTTCCCACTCTACATCTTGCCACTACAATGTTAAAGTTTATATTGCTAAATCAGATACTGAATATAACAGTCATTTTGGATGTTCAAAGCCAGTTACAGGAACATTTTTCCTATAAATGGAGTCTGATTTTGTCACGGTTGTAGTGGACCTCTGTGTGTCATCAGGTGAATATAGGCCAAATAGAGGGCTGAGGTACATGGTCTAAAGAACCACCTAGTGTTTACCAGAGCACCCTGCAAGGAATGATGTGCTTTCCTGCAGACGGCTCCCAGGTTGCAGCCTTTGGGCTGTACTCTGTAGGCAGGGCAACAGCTAACAGCAGGCAGAAAGGAAACATTGTACAATGTCAATAGCTGGAATCAGATTTGGAACAAAAGTCTCATAAACAGTTCCTGGGAACAGATACTTAGAAAGGTAGCACAACAGGCAACTCTCAAGTGCACTGAGTTGTTATATATAGTTTTGCTGGACATTACCTCAAAGGAATTGTCCAGCGGTACTTCTCTTTAGGAACCAGTGGGAGTTAGGATTTGACAAGACCTATAGCATTTTCTCAGGAATTTAGAAAAACTGTTACACAGATGAACAGGTATCAAGTTTGGGACCTAGGTGCAAAAAAGTAGACTGATCATTAAGGCCTCATACACACGGACGTTTCTTAAAAAATAAACAAAACGTCGGGCCTGACGTCAAGGAAAAAAAAATCAGCGTTTTTCGGCGTTAGTGAGCGTTAGTGAGCGTCGGCGTCAATAGGCGTTTTTAAAAAAAAATCATCCCTCTGCTATTTTTCAACCTAAAAACGTTGGCGTCAAAAAACGCCGGAAAACGCCGGTACAATATTAGTTGGCGTTTGTTGGCGTTTTGCAGCGTCGGCGTCAAAAAATGCTAAAAGGTTACAGCCTCAGAACGCGATGGCCGTGGGTTCTACTTTCAGCTCACTAACGCCGACGCCATCTACAGCTCAAAAACGCCGATGTTTTTATGGGGCCATTGACTAACATGTAGAGCTGCAAAAGACGCCAGAAAACGCCGGCGTCAAAAAACGTCCGTGTGTATGAGGCCTTAGAGACGCATGTTGCATCATGAACAGCTGTGGACAGTAACACAGGTTGATTCTCAATTCTCAAGTGAACTGTGACATTACCCCTCCTTTTGGGGATCCCCCTGATGTACTGGGAAATTGACGGTGGAAGAGTTTCAGTAACCAAGGAGCGTGAAGCTGTTGAAGAGGAATAGTTTTCAGGGTTTTAAAAAGTTGAGCAAGAATCGAGTAAGAGACCAAGTATAGCATAATGCCCTTTATTGTGCGTATGTATAAGAACAAGATTTAGGCTGACTTCACAAAAAAATGCATTGGGGGGTGGGGGGAAGAACCAAAACATGACTGGGCCCTAAATGTATTTTAAATTACTTTTATTAACACTACCTGAAGTTTGTCTTTGTTATCGCCTCACAATCCTCTACTCAGCCAAAATCATCTTAAGGCTATAAAAGAATAGGTATATGTCTTTGAGAACTGTGAGTGGGAGACATTCCTAATATCTGCAATGTCGGGACCCACTGGCTATTGATTGGGCTCAGCTATGTATAAGAAGGGGCTGGGAGGGAGCTGCATGCAGAAGATTTTTTTACCTTAAGGCAGAGAATTCATAAAGGTGAAAAAAAACATCCGCCTGTAGAACCACTTTAAATATGTATATACTTAGTGCTAATAGAAAATATACCATATTTTTTAAAAAGAGCAGCTTAATTTCACAAACATTATACAGTGGATATAGAAAAGAATCACCCCCCCTCTTTAAAATAATTTTGTTGCTTTGCAGCTTGAAATGAAGACAGTGCAACTTATAACATATAAGTGAAAGATATACAGTAACACCAATATGTCAGAAAATAGTTTAAAACATCATCAAAAACAGAATCACGGAGTTGGAAAAAAACCCATCCCCTTCTTAAAAATTACTTGTAAAAGCTAATCACCTTTACAATGGCACACAAAGCCAGTTCACTTTCAACTGTGATCAGCTGTGGTCATTTTGTTTAGCTCAGCATGAAAAGCTTTCCTGGAGCATTTCAGTCCCTGATAGTGCAACTGAAGCTAACAATGAGTGGCAAGGCACTGTCAAAAGATCTCAGGGATAAAGTTGTGGACAGGCACAAGTCAGTTGGATACAAAAAAAATCAAAGGCTTTATCAATGCCTAGAAGCACAGTGAAGTCTAATATTAAGAAGTCGACTTTTTGGCAGTCCCAAAAAATATGTAACCCTGTTCCCTCTGCATTGCTACATCGCCAACATTGATTGGAAACTTGAGGGAAGAAACAATGCAAAGTGGCGGGCACTCTGTACCAGCGGGTCAGAATTTTGTATCCGGTCTCCTGGATTCTGGTAGCTATTGAGGATTTTTGAGCAGAGTCAGTGAATTGGGTATTCGGATCCGATTCCCACCGCGAGAGGAATGGAGGGTCAAAATCTTCCACTGGTCAGATCAAGGAGGCATAAAACGTTGAGAGACTATGGCGGATCGGCTCTCCCTGGTGGCAAATGGTCTCCAGTTCCGTGAGTGGTCAATGGATGCCCATAGTCTGCAAGCATCTGCGGAGGAAAGTGCGCAACTGAAGGTCATTCCAAAAGTCCAACGGGGGTCTGTGGCAGATACCCCCGCAGAGGAGGATAGCCGACCATCTGGACCCACAAAGTCAGAGACAGAGCTGTCTACTTGCCACTAACCGCTGGAAGATAGGGTTCTGAAGGCCGGGCAAAAAGTCAGGATTGCCTAGGATCTGTACCATAAGAGAAGGAGTGGGTGATGCTGAGGACTGTTGGGACGCTTCTCTAGATACCACCAGGGTGCTGCCTAAGGTGGGATGTTCCGTCAGGGCTTTCAGTAGTGGCATGTAGTCCATGGCCTGCTCTTGGCCGTGTCCCCAGAGTCCTCCATTTCCAAGGCCACCCAGTGCTTCACCTCCGCCTTACAGTGCCAGTGTACCACCCTTGCGAGATGTGTTGCCCTGTGATATGCTTTCACATCGGGGGGCCCACCCCTCCTCTTCTCTTCTGAACATAGAGGCGCTGGAGTCGAATGCTGCGCCTGCGGTGAGAACAGACAAAGTCTCGAAACAGTGAAACCTGTTCTTTTTAAGAACACTGGAGGGAGATAAATGTGAAGTGCCTGCATCAGGTACAGCATCCTCGGTAACATGGTCATCTTGAGGGCATTGCAGCGGCCAAACCACGTCAACATGAGTGAGTGCCAGTGAAGGAGATCAGCCTTAAGATGGGTAAGGGTCTGAGGTGTTGTCTACACCCAGATAGTGGATGGAGTTGTTGGCCCAATGGAAAGGGAATGCCGATTTCAAGGACTTGACTAGATCCTGGTCTACCGTAACATTAGTGCCGGAGGACTTATATAAATTAATCTGGAAAAAAGAGAGAGTGCCATATTCTTGTTAGGATTGAAGTAGGTTCAGGAGAGAAGTGAGAGGCTCAGTTAGAAAATCAGATCATCCGCAAATGTGGCTACTTTGTGCATTCCCAACCTCTTATGATATCCGGAGATTGCAGGATCTGCCCTAACTGTGCACAGAAAGGGTTCAAGGGAGAGTATGAAAATCAAAGGAGATAAGGGGCAGCCTTGCCATGTATCGTTATATATGTCAAAGTAATTGGATCTTGTTTCATTGACCCTGACCGCGGCTGTATGATGGGAGTACAGAGAAAGGATCCAACTCAGCATGGAGGGTCTGAGGCCAACAAGTTCCAAGGTGGCCTGTATGAAAGACCAGTTGACCCGATCAAAAGCCTTCTCTGCATCCGTGGATAGCAGGAGAAGGGGCTATTTGGGCGTACGGGCCGCATATTCAGGTTAACCACCCAAATGGTGTTATCACAGGGTTCTCAAAGAGGTACAAAGCCTGTCTAATCTCTATGGACAAGGTTTGGGACATGCAGTAGCAGCCTGTTTGCCAAAATTTTAGCAAACTTTAAGTCAGCATTTAAGAGCGCAATTGGACTGTAGTTCCCGCACCGTAGGGGGTCCTTCCCTTCTTTAGGGATCAGAGAGATGTAGGCTCTCAGGGCATCTGTTGGGAGGGACTCTCCCTCTGTGATGGAATTGAGGGCGGTAACCAATGGTTGATAAGGCGTGTCAAAGAAGACCTTCTAGTTGGTCGGAGTGAAGCCGTCAGTACCAGGAGCTTTTTTGGTTTTGAACTGGCCAGGGCAATTCTCAATTCCTCGATTTTGATAGGCTCCTCTAGCTCTTCAAGTGTTGAAAGAAGGAGCGTCGGCATACCAGAAGTGGCTATGTAGGTCTGTGGGCTGACACTATTGGCAGCGGGAAGATATGAATGAGGGGTACCATCCAGATTGTACAGAACCTCGTAGAAGGATCGGAAATCTGCTGCAATATCAGTGGAAGCAGTCGGTTTCCGACCAGTAGAGGTGAGGATGGTGGAGATATAAGTTTTCACGCGCTGACCACGCAGCGCCCTTGCCGACGATGTGCCCGGCTTGTTCAAGAATTCGTACATCATATGATGGACCCAGGTGGGTTTCCCCTTCGTTTTGTGAAATAGGAGCGAGCGGAGCTCCTCACGAACTCTAATAAGATCTTGATAAGTGGAGCGAGCTAGAGTGGCTTTGTGGGAGCATTCCAATGTACGCATCTTTTCAAAGAGATCCTCTGTGTGGTGGGATCTTTCCTGTTTAAGGCGGGATCCTATTCTGATCAGTACACCCCGAACAACTGTCTTATGGGCTTCACATAGTACTAACAAGTTAGTGACGGAGGTTTCATTGATAAATACTCAGGATTTCCTCCGATTGGAGCCATGCCTCATTGAGTCTCCAAAATGGAGGACACTGGGCCACAGGTCCCAACTGCAGCGTTAAATGAATCGGGGCATGGTCAGATAGGGAGATGACGTCAATGGATGTAGACACTACCCTAGATAAATCCTTGAGGGTTAACAGGATATAGTCAAACCGTGAATAGGTGTGGTGTACCTGAGAGAAAAATGAGTAGTCACGGTCTTTTTGGTGCTGTAACCTCCATGGCTCTACCAAGTGCAATGTTTACAGATCGGCCTTCATTCGCTTAGGGTGAGAGTAAGGGGGTGAGAGGCACCTCTTGAAACGTCGAGCAAGGGATCCATAGCAAATTTAAGATCACTTCCAAAGATAAGAAGGCCGTCCTTAAACTCCAGAAGTTCTGGAAGGAGCGTCCGCAGGAACTGGGGGTTTACGATGGGAAAGTAAACATTTACAAAAGTGACCCGCTCATCAAACACCCTTCCCCGCAAGAGGAGGAAGCGACCCTGGGAGTCCGTCCGCTGTTCTTCAAAAGTCCAGGGAGCCGATTAGGCGATCAGGATGCGCACTCCCTTAGATTTGGAGATGGGAGACACGCTGTGAGAGGCCGTTGGAAAGGCCCCATTAGTCAATTTAGGGACATCATCACTGCGAAAGTGCATTTCCTGTAAAAAGGCAACATGGCTTCTACTCTTCCTCAGATCCGCCAAAAGCTGAAAGCGTTTCTCTGGCATGTTAAAGCCTCGCACATTATGGGAAGTGACCTTAAGGAGACCCATCATAAACCTCGGTCAGCAGATACACTAGGTTAGTTGGGGGGGGGAGTCCCCACCAACGGACCACCTAGGGCGAGAGGCAAAGGTAATAACCCCAGCGGGAGACACAGAGAGAGAAAAGAAAAGGGGTGGGGGAGAGGGGGAGGGAGGGAAAGGAGAAGGGTGTAATCTACAGAGTGTAGGTAAACCAAGGACTCTGGGTAGGCACTAACAACACCCAAGTAAGAGTCCGCCCTATTGGGGTGTTCAAAGAACTAAAGGACACCCGCGATGGGCAACAAAACCGCTACAAAAATAAAACTAAACATTTGGAAATGCACAAGATGAGAACGAGAACCATAACATAATTTCCGTTACAGCTAATATACTATAAGGCACCTAGGCAACAGGAAGAGGACCATTAGTTAAAACTGTACTGTATTGGTGGACCAGGGTGGGGCGCTCATAACGGTATGGCTCTGAGCAAATGTCATACAATAAAAGAGAGAGCGAAGATAATGTAGAGCCTTACCACCGCCCCCCAGTGCACCAACAGAGGGTCAAAACATACCTATCGGGATGACATACAGAATACACAATGGGTGACTGAATGCCTCTGTAACGGTCTTGGTGGTGGAGTCTGTCTTATGCAGGGAACAACCACTCTTACACACCCGATTCAGGGACCCCTGGTAGTACAAACAGGAAGTCCTGGAGTGCGGGATGGCACGAGGGCTGGATGGTCACTGGTGGTGGTGTGAGGCTCCAGATGGTCGTGCTGACAAGAGGATGGTCGTGCAGCCTGGGTCAGTAACTGGCGGGCGATGCGGTACAAAGGATCAGGCAATGGGGTAGTCAAGTCCAAGCAAAGGTTCGTTAGCAGACTGGCGGCAGATGTACAGAGGGGTCAAGCAATTGGGTGGTCGTGGATAGCCGGGGTCGGTGCAGATAGACAATCAGCGGGTCAGAGCAAACCGGGTCGGATCAGGGAGACAGGCACAGGAACAGGTCACAGGGAAGGAGCTGATGCTCACAGGTACTCAGACGCTGTAGAACGGACAGCACTTGCTGACAGGAGCAGGAAGTTCAAATAGCGCTGTTTGACGCCGCTTCCGGCGCGAGGGCGCCCAATAGCGGCCAATACACACAAACACAGGCGGACTTTTCCGAACACTACCCCCCCCCAAGGTGCAGCCTCCGGATGCCCAACTTGCCCAGTTTGGCGGGATTGTTAACCTCAAAGGTTCGGATGCAGTCATTGGCATGGAAGTTGGCTTCGGGCTCCCACAAGCTCTCTTCCGGCCCATAGTCTTTCCACTTCACTAAATACTGGACCCCACCACCCTTCTTCCTGCAGTCGAGTATTGCCTCGACCTCAAATTCTTCTGCCCCATCGACCATGACAGGGGCCGGGGGAGCTGTAGCTCTATTGGGGAAGGGGTCACCGGTTTCAATAAGGACACATGGAACACCGGGTGTATCCGTAGCGACGGTGGGAGCTCCAGCTCGTAGGAAACCTGGTTGACCTTCCTTTTTACCGAGAAGGGGCCGATGAATCGTGGGCCCAGTTTTTTAGACAGGCAGAATAGCTTCAAATTCCTTGTTGACAGCCAAGTCTTGTCACCGGGTCACAAAGCTGCCTTACTAACTTCTTGTGACTTGGCAAATGTTTCCAATTAGCCTTGAAAAATTGAGCTGTCTCGTGTGCTGCTGGTACCGCACTCTCGCCTGCCAGACTGGGAAGCATGGTAGGGTGAAATCCATAGTTGGCCCAGAAGGGTGATTGGTTAGTTGCGGAATGCACAGAGTTGTTGTAGGCGAATTCTGCCAAAGGTAGCAGCGTGTACCAATCATCCTGGGAGTATGCGGAAAAACAACAGAGGTATTGCTCCAAGGTTTGGTTTGTCCTTTCGGTCTGGCCGTTGGTTTGAGGATGGTAAGCGGTGGAGAAGGACAAGTCAATCTCCAGAGTCGCAGAGGGCTCTCCAGAACCGAGAAGTGAACTGAACCCCCTGATCGGAGACCATGTTTTCTGGGACGCCATGCAACCGGATAATTTCCTAGATCAAGATCTCCGAGGTTTGCCTTGTGGTGGGGGTGCCCTTCATCGGCAGGAAATTAGCCATTTTTGTGAGTCTGTCCACAACCACGAAGATTGTGGTGTGCCCTCTGGCTGGAGGTAACTCTACTATGAAGTCCATAGAAATTTTCGACCAAGGCCACTCCGGCATAGGAAGAGGTTTCAAGAGCCCCCAGGCCTTGGTCTAGTCCGTCTTGTTTCTGGCACAAGTGGAGCAGGAGCGGACATAAGCCAGACAATCTTCAGACAGCAGCGGCCACCAAACAGAGCGTAGCACCAGTTCGGTGGTTTTCCGGGCGCCGAAGTGCCCAGCGAGTTTGTGGTTGTGGTGAAAACTGAGAACGACTGGACGTAGCTCCTTGGGGACATAAATTTTGTTGCGATGCCACCAGAGACCATCCTTCCAGGTCAGCCCTTGGCCAGGTGATGCGGGTGGGCCGGCAGAAGATCTCTGGATCTGTGAGGGCATATCATCCTGAGTGAGCAGGAAATTTCTAGGTTGGAGGATGGTGTCTGGAGGAGCAGGTGTTCCAGGTTCTTATAGCGCTGTTCTTAGCCCCTGGGCGGTATTTCAGATGAAACTGGAATCTGTAGAAGAACAACGCCCAACGGGCTTGGCGGGGTCTGAGTCTCTTGGCCGTGCGGAGGTACTCCAGATTCTTGTGGTCTGTATATATCAAGATGGGATGCTGGGCACCCTCCAGTAGGTAGCGCCATTCCTCCAGCGCGACTTTAATGGCCAATAACTCCCTGTCCCCGACATCGTAATTCCTCTCAGGAGCAGAGAGCTTGTGGGAGAAGAAGGCTACCGGATGGAGGAGTGCCTTCGCCCCCCATCTTTGTGAAAGGACCGCTCCCACTGCTGTCTCTGAGGCATCCACTTCCAGGACCTAAGGTTGCATCCGGGTGCCTTAGAATAGGGGCTGTGGTGAACAGTTTTTTTTCAGTGCACAGAAGGCGTCTTGTGCCTCAGGTGACCAGTGGAATCACTGACCCTCTTTTGTAAGCTGGGTGATGGGTGCGATAATTGCCGAGAATCCCTTAATGAACCGCCTGTAAAAGTTAGAGAATCCAATGAATCATTGGACCCCTTTCTTATCCACTGATGCCGACCAGTCTAAAATAGCAGTGACTTTCTGAGGGTCCATGGTAACCCCTGTGACTGATAGGATCAGTCCAAGAAAGGGGATGCTTGAGCACTCAAAGGCACACTTCTCGGCTTTAGCATAAAGTTTGTGTTGCCGCAATCGACTAAGGACACAGCTGACATGCTGGCGGTACTCTTCCAGAGATGGAGAAAAAACTAAAATGTCATCCAGGTAGATTATGACGAAGATGTCTAGGTAGTCACGGAACACATCGTTAACGAGATGCTGGAAGGTGGCGGGAGCATTGCACAACCCGAAGGGCATGACGAGATACTCGTAAGAGCAAGCCGGGTCGGATCAGGGAGACAGGCACAGGAACAGGTCACAGGGAAGGAGCTGATGCTCACAGGTACTCAGACGCTGTAGAACGGACAGCACTCGCTGACAGGAGCAGGAAGTTCAAATAGCGCTGTTTGGCGCCGTTTTCGACGCGCCCGATAGCGGCCAATACACACAAACACAGACAGACTTTTCCTAACAGCCTCTTTGTGGCAGCGTGTAGGCATATATCTCTGTTGGACAGGCCCAAACGCCCCAACCTTTAGGGTAAGAAGTGGTGGTGGGCATTATCATAAAAATGAGAGAAATATGCGAGGTGTATGCCAGAGGGGGTCCCCACAGAGCAATGCCATGCGCGGCTGCAGTTCTGGTAGCACCACAGATTCAGGGGGGCAAAGGTATTGTGGCATGGAGCCTGTCAACAGTCTCCCGTCTGCTGCGTACAGGTTGTCTCTATATACGGATGTGCGACG
>BLSH010113265.1:321859-336182 GCA_018402905.1 Glandirana rugosa
GAGTGGGCAGTGGGTAGTCACTGGTGGCGGTCAGTGGGCAGTGGGTAGTCACTGGTGACGGTCAGTGGGCAGTGGGTAGTCACTGGTGGTGGTCAGTGGACAAGTGGTCACTGATGGGTGACGGGTGACTGGCGGTGGTCACTGATGGGTGACGGGTGAGTGGCGGTGGTCACTGATGGGTGACTGGCGGTGATCACTGATGGGTGACGGGTGGTGGTCAGTGATGGGTGATGGGTGACTGGCGGTGGTCAGTGATGGGTGACGGGTGACTGGTGGTGGTCAGTGACGGGTGACATGCCACGGTCACTGACGGGTGATGGGTGACAGGTGCTCTTTATGATGGCAGTCTGATGACAGGTACACTTTATGATGACAGGTACCCTTTATGGGGGCATATGTGGTGACTGTTAGGGTGACAGGTGCATTGGGGGGGGTCAGTGTCAGTGTGATTTTACTTCACAGATCAGTAACTCACTGATCCCAGCTCTTCTCTCCTCACACTGGACTGTGTGAGGAGAGAAGAGCTGGTAACAGTGAGTTACCGCTCTGTTTACATTGAATGTGATCGGCTGTGAAGTAGATCACAGCCGATCACAAGGTATCAGCCGCCGGCCAGCGGCTGATACCAGTGTCGGTGACAGGCAGTTCCACAGGAACACGCCGCCACCGACACGCACGCGCAGCTCGCTCCCGATCGCGCACATGCGCCGTGCGAACGGCGGGCGTGCCATTTGTGATCAGCTGTGACTTCGTCACGGCCGATCACGTGGTGAACAGCCATAACCAATGGCTGTTCACCCCTGTCGGTGAAGCACGCCAACACCGACAGAGCCGGGATGCGCGCCCCCGATCGCGCACAATCCCGGCTTAAAGGGAGGACGTCATATGACGTCCACCCGCTGTGAGAGCAGGACCGCTCCGCCGTCATTTGACGGTGGGCGGTCCTGAGGCGGTTAATGTTACATTTTTCAAGCCTATTCCTAATTTTATCTTCCTACCTTTGCCATTTCTCCATCCTTTGTAACCAGATTACCTTCATCATACTTTATAGGGCCAATATGATCTGACCTCCCTCTCTTACTGTTTATATACTTAAAGAATTTCTTGGGATTCTTTTTACTCTCCTCAGCTATGTGTCTTTCATGTTCTACCTAAGCCACCCTGATTGCATCCTTACAGAAGCTAGTTGTTAGACCACCTACAGTTGAATAGCGAGAAATAGCAATAACAATGTTGAAGAAACTCCTTATCATAGATAGAAATTCCTTTATCGTACAACCCAGGACACAAGGCATCTTCATATCCATTACAATAGGGTTATGCTGCCACCTTTAGATCATTGGATACTGGCAAAATAAAAAAGAATTAATTCCCCTCTAAGTATATCCCCTCCTACCTAAGTACAGCCAAAGTTTTTTGCTGGTGTCTTAGGTGATGGCCATAATTGTGCAGATAATTTTTTTCCTGGAGCTCATCATGTCAGCCTACGTATGGGTCAGGTCCTCCCCTCTGACCCCCATAGGACAACCCACTAAATGAATAAAAGGAGGGCCTCCCTATACCTCTACATTCCTAAACTACCTTGCGACGGAACATCAGGGCGGGAAACCCTAGGCTGACATGATGAGCCTCCAGGAAAGGAAAATTACGGTAAGTATGATAACAATTTTCCCTAGTCCTGGAGCTCATCATGTCAGCCTACGTATGGGATCTAACTAGCATACAAAAAAAGAGGGAGGGAAAAAATAACCACACATCACTCCAACTCAATGCCCAGAAAACCTGTATTATATTGGACAGAAAGAACGGAGGTCAGCACCGAACTGCCCAATGCCCAAGCCGGGCCGTACATTACATCTAAGCGATAATGAGCAATGAAAGCGTTTGAATACTTGGATTACCAGGATTTGGATTTTGATTACCAGGATTCTAGATGGGGCCATTTGATCAATTTTAGGACTTACTGATAGATAACCAGTTATTTGTCAGTTTGAAATTCTGCGTTCTCTGCAGATACGTTGAAAAAATTACCTAAAAATTGCATACACTCTTGACCAATCTTACTGTCCCAAACTGCAGACAATGAAGGTTTCACCACTTCCGAACTTATATGAGAAAAAGGTCCAACCTTTTGTAGAAAAGATGGAACTGGATTAAGAACCTCTGTCTTGAAACGAAATATGGAGACTTGGCTGAGAAAGCTTGCTTGCGGGGGCGACTTCAGCGCAGCCTGCAAATGACTTCTGTAATAGAAGTCAATGCAAGTCGCCCAAAAAGTTGTACAGGAACCTTTTTCCAAGTCGGAGCGACCTGAGTTGCTCTTATTAGAACGGTTCCATTGTACTGCATGGAGGCGACTTGTCAGGCGACTCAAGTCGCCTGACAAGTCGCTGCAGTGTGAACCGGCTCTAAATGATAAAAAGGCTATAGTTCATTTTTCATACGCCTGAAAGAAAACTTACTTGAACGGTGCCCCTTACCTCCTTAGCAAGGCCTGGCTACCAGGAAGAGTTGATGCTCATGGCTTAGCAATATAAGCAAATGGCTTTGCAGCAAGCTGGCAGAAAGACAAGGTAACCATACATAGTCTTACTGCACAATGACCTCTTGACCTCACTTATATCTGATAAACAGGATACTAAGCAAGAGTCATTTGACAATTTAATATATCAAAAGTTACTCATCTACTTCAAATGATAGCCCTGCCGCTTGATAAAGCAGTTCAAAACAAAATTTTATGCAATTGGAATTAGCTGGTTTGGCAATAATCCTCTAAGGGGTTAACCACAGCTAAAGGGTGGCTGACACAGTAGGTTCTCAGACCTGATATAGTACCAGGTGCTTAATGAAAAAACTCAACTATGCCAGAAGCAGAACAAGTATAAAAAAGCCTGTTCAAGACAGAAAAAAGGCAGGATCACAATAATATTCAGCAAAGCTTACCTATGTCTAACACAGATTTCTTTTATTTCCCCTTCTCAAAAGTAGAGTGAGGCTGGCCATACACTACACATCTTTTCAACCTCTCCCAGATCCACCTTCCACCACGCAGTGCAAGGGTGTGCCTGATTGCACACAAATTACACGGGTTATGTTTGCTATCACACTACATGGTTTTGGTAACCTAAAGGAAAGCCGAACAAGAACTGTACAGTGCAGGAGCAGTCCCCCACCCCAATAGTCAACATGCAGCCAGCCAGGTGCCCACATTCCACCGCAAGCTGCTGTGGAACTCAGACATCCCAGCTGCCATCCATATTGGCGTCTGTACAATCTAGAGAAACATCACTGAACAAAGGAAGATGCATCACAGACAAAAAAAGGTAAAATCAGCCTGCACAGAGAGAGCAGAACACACCATGCCCCCTGCTAATAACAGATCTAACACACCATTTAGGCTGTATGGACTTGCACAGGCACCAGGGTGCTCCTACAGGAGAGGGTTTACCTCCGTCCAGGAGCCCTCCACCTGGCGAGGCTAAACCAGGCGGGAGAGGTAGGAATCTTCAATACTTATCACTTCATCGCAGGATCAGAGTGGTGTTGTCTCTGGAGTGAGGACAAAAAAGGAACGTAGAGGTATAGGGAGGCCCTCCTTTTATTCATTTAGTGGGTTGTCCCATGGGGGTCAGAGGGAAGGACCTGACTCATAGGTAGGCTGACATGATGAGCCTCCAGGAAAGGAAAATTACGGAAAGTATGATAACAATTTTCCCTATTCTCCGAATTCTTGGTGGGAGCACAAACCGTACCCTGTGCAATTCTATAGTGCCTTGCAAGCTGGTAGAGTGCCTATACAGTTCAAGGATGTTAATGCCCAGCCAGGGAGCTGTGTCCCTCAAGGTCCTAGTGAAATATCCTTTGAGTACCTTTGATGGGGGCCTGTCGGATGGTTGTACTTTCCCATGTCCCCCAATTTTCTGGCCTTGCCTTCCTATAGAGTGGCCAGTTTTTTTACTGCACCCTTCATTGCGGCCACCACAAGCTGTACACTTCAGGAGCAGTGTTCTGTATGGGCAGACGGGTGCTGTCTAGTAGGGAGGGTCATGCTTTCCCTTCCACTCCTAGCTGTAGTTGGATGACATACATAGACCTGTACAGTGCACATGTGCTGTTATTAGGTGCATTTCAATTGCAGCTTCCATCTTGGACCCTTCGCTCAATGCGTCAGCTTAGGAAAGAAGGAACAGTTCCTGTGGCACCGGGTGCTCATGGTGCAATCAAATTACTTGATGGATCGTTGGGCTGAGGCAGTTATCTCATGATTTTCTGTAGAGCAGTGGTCTCCAAACTGTGGCCGGGGGCTGGATGTGGCCCTTTGCTTTTATCCGGCCCTTGGGGGTGCTATTTCATCCTCTGAAACCAGCAATGGAGCGCATTTGACCCACTGACCCCAACAAAGGGGCACAATTCTTCACAATGACCCCAACAATGGGGCTCAATGACCCCAAAGATAAGGGCACAATTCCTCCAAATGGCACAGATGATAGGGCACAGTTTCTCCCAATGACACGAATGATAGGGCACAATTCCTCCCAATGACACCAAAGATGGGGCATTGTTTGCTCCCACTGACACCAGGACATTTCCTACTCCCAATGGTCACAGTCCTACATCCCTAAAGTCTGAATGATGGTAAACTGGTCCTTTATTTAACCCCTGCTCTAGAGTAAAGTTCTACCAGTTTGGGAGCAGTAATTTCTGTGGGTGTTGCTAACACTTTCCCCTCTCAGATGACAGTGGGCTATAATATTACTACCTAAGTCCACTCATTGTCAGCAGGTCATGTGTCAGCAACAGCCGAGATGTGGGGGAAAATGAGGGGGACGTTTCCCAAATTCCTCTATCAAGTAAGGAGGAGCTTAGCCGTAGCTCCCCCGCATTAACTCCCCTGGGGATCATTTGGTTCTGTGTGGCTCTGATCTCCTCCACTTATCTGGATTTTCAACTCCATCCAGGGCAGATTCCTCCAGTCCCTTTGTGATAAGGGAGGAATTTTCATGGTCTATTGCTGGTTTACAACACCAACTTTCTGGTGTCCTTTCCTACTTAGAGCGCATAGATTTCAAATGGAAACACTCTCCTTCCCTTCTTCCCTCCTAACGGAGGAAGAACCGACTGAGGATCTGCTTGAAGAAGTGGGAGAATAAGAAGCAGGTTTTTAGGAGGTAGAGGAATTTTAAAAATCTTTCTCTGTGGAATCCAATCTTAAGGAACCCCAGGGCCCAGGTTTGTTGCAGACTCCTTCTAATTTGAAGCATTCCTTTTACCCATCACAGTCCAGCTCAATGCCCAACTCCACAAAAAGCCATGGACCTCAAAACCCACAAGGCCTGGGGACAAGTCCTCCTCCCAATGAAGAGGTGTCTCCACTTGTTCTGAGTGAGGGAAACATTGCTGACCTTCGCAGAAAGCAGAGATTGTGGACAAATGGGTCTGCAGTGAGGTAGCTCAGGGGTACCTGTCACAGTCTATTGCTGTCAGAAGGGATGTTCACATTCCTTGTGACCGCAATAAAAGTGACTATAAAAAGTTAAAAAAACAGCGTAAAAATAAAAAAATAAAAATAAAACTTTTTTTAAAGTGTCTGTCCCCCCGTGCTCAAGCACAAAGATGAACATACACAAGTAGCGCCCGCAGGGCCGCTAAGGCAGTACAACCAGCCCTCCTGTACTGGGTCCAGGCCTCATCAATTCAAAAGCGAGCCTGGACACCTGCCGAACAGAAGGGCCAGCAGTACTGGCTTATTGCTGACACTTGTGACTCTTCTGCAGTGCTGCCAGCTTCTACTTTTCTTTTCTTCCTCTGGCTGCACTGCAGGAGGATTGGTTCTAGTCTCCCTGCTGTCTGGGATCCCAGTGTGCCCCTTTCCCCACACAGTGCTGTCATTTTACCTCCTCTCCTCTCCCATCCTAAATGAACAAACCACCCTAAATGAACACAGTGAGGGATCGGGACTGATTGCTCACTTAGGGAGTGCAGATATTGCCTCTGTGCTGCTATTCACTTGAATAGGTCTTATTCAACGGGGGTATAATTTCTGCCATGGCTGCAAAGCATAGCGTCGTGGGCATTGCATTTTAGCAAAAATATAATTTGATATTTTCAGAGGAGAGAGGCCCTGTCAGGCTGTATGGGGCCCCATGATTTCTATTAGCAGCCCTGAGCGCACGCATATGTTAACGGTGTTTGCACCACACATGTAAGGAATCACAGCAAATATTATTGAAAGAGCAATAATTCTAGCACCAGACCTCCTTTGTTACTCTAAACTGGTAACCTGTAAAGGCGGCACCTATAGAGATTTTCAGGTACTGTAGTTTGGCGCTGTTCCATGGGCTTATGCAATTTCAAAGAGTGATATGTTGGGTATCTATTTACTCAGGGTAACAACATATTTTATATTTTATCAAAACAAAGGATATTATATTGTGTTTATGTGAAATAAAATTCATTAAAGTATCTTTCTTTTAAAAAATGCGTTTGAAAAAACCCTACGCAAATACTGTGTGGCATAAAAAACTGTAACACCTATAATTTTATGCAATAGGGTCTGATAAATATATATATATATATATATATTTATATATGTATTGTGAGGGATTAGCTCTTGTGGGGATCACTTTCCCTGAGACAAAGGCAGTTGAGATGGCAGTTTCTTAAAATCTGGGTTGGAGACATTTTGATAAAAAGGTTGCTTCCAAAATAAATAAAACCTAAAATAAATCTTTGCGATCCAGGCTCTAACTAAACATTTCCGCATACCTATTTGAGCATTGTAGAGCTTCTCCCAGACACCCACAAACAAAATTAGTGCAAACCTTTTATCCTTGGTCCATAAGCAAAAAGCTCCACGTGTCAGCTCTCTCAGGCTGGTCCCAGGGCAGAGCAAACCTGTACTCTCTTACTGGTTATTTAATCAACACCTGAGAGTGGACTTCACTCTGGTGGACCACAAAATCCGGTCCGGAACCAGCCCTGCCAAGGTGGCTGGTAAGACCCGGGCCGGACTCCGCTTTAGTCCAATCCAAGTGAACATATGAGGCAACACATGAGTTCCATCGATACCTTGCCTTGCATACTGTCACAATTATTATTAATATTATTATTATTATACAGGATTTACATAGCGCCAATAATTTATGTAGCGATTTACAACTTGAGGGTAGACAGTAAAAATACAATACACTTAAATACAGTAGGAATCAGAGGGCCCTGCTCGTTAGAGCTCAATATACAGTATCTCACAAAAGTGAGTACACCACTCACATTTTTGTTAATATTATATCTTTTCATGTGACAACACTGAAGAAATGACACTTTGCTACAATTTAAAGTAGTGAGTGTACAGCTTGTTTAACAGTGTAAATTTGCTGTCCCCTCAAAATAACTCAACACACAGCCATTAATGTCTAAACCGCTGGCAACTAAAGTGAGTTCACCCCTAAATAAAAATGTCCAAATTGGGCCCAATTAGCCATTTTTCCTCCCAGTGTCATGTGACTCATTAGTGTTACAAGGTCTCAGGTGGGAATGGGAAGTAGGTGTGTTAAATGTTGGTGTTATCGCTCTCACTCTCTCATACTGGTCACTGGAAGTGCAACATGGCACATAATGGCAAAGAACTCTGAGGATCTAAAAAAAAAAGAATTGTTGCTCTACATAAAGATGGCCTTGGCTATAAGAAGATTGCCAAGACCCCGAAACTGAGCTGCAGCACGGTGGCCAAGACCATACAGCAGTTTAACAGGACAGATTCCACTCAGAACAGGCCTCGCCATGGTCGACCAAAGAAGTTGAGTGCACGTGCTCAGCGTCATATCCAGCGATTGTCTTTGGGAAATAGATGTATGAGTACTGCCAGCATTGCTGCAGAGGTGGGGGGGGGTCAGCCTGTCGGTGCTCCGACCTTACGCTGCACACTGCATCAAATTGGTCTGCATGGCTGTCGTCCCAGAAGGAAGCCTCTTCTAAAGATGATGCACAAGAGAGCCTGCAAACAGTCTGCTGTAGACAAGCAAACTAAGGACATGGATTACTGGAACCATGTCTTGTGGTCTGATGAGACCAAGATGAACTTATTTGGTTCAGATAGTGTCAAGCGTGTGTGGCGGCAACCAGGTGAGGAGTACAAAGACAAGTGTGTCTTGCCTACAGTCAAGCATGGTGGTGGGAGTGTCATGTTCTGGGGCTGCGTGAGTGCTGCCAGCACTGGGAACCATGAATGCTAACATGTACTGTGACATACTGAAGCAAAGCATGCTCCCCTCCCTTCTGAGACTGGGCCGCAGGGCAGTATTCCAACATAATGACCCCAAACACACCTCTAAGTCGACCACTGCCTTGCTAAAGAAGCTGAGGGTAAAGGTGATGGAGTGGCCAAGCATGGCTCCAGACCTAAACGTTATTGAGCATCTGTGGGGATCCTCAAACGGAGGCTGGAGGAGCGCAAGGTCTCTAACATCCACCAGCTCTGTGATGTCGTCATGGAGGAGTGGAAGAGGACTCCAGTGGCAACCTGTGAAGCTCTGTTGAACTCCATGCCCAAGAGGATTAAGGCAGTGCTGGAAAATAATGGTGACCACACAAAATTTTGACACTTTGGGCCCAATTAGGACATTTTGACTTAGGGGTGTACTCACTTTTGTTGCAGCGGTTCAGACATTAATAGCTGTGTGTTGAGTTATTTTGAGGGAACAGCAAATAGCCACTGTTATACAAGCTGCACACACTCACTACTTTACATTGTAGCAAAGTGTCGTTTCTTCAGTGTTGTCACATGAAAAGATATAATATTTACAAAAATGTGAGGGGTGTACTCACTTTTATAAAATACTGTGTATGTGTGTGTGTGTGTATGTATATATATATATATATATATATATATATATATATTTGTCAATTGGGACACCTGCCTTTACACGCACATAAACTTAGTTTGCAAAAGATTTTAATCAAAAGTATAGCCTACTTCTTAGGCTACAAACAGAATTATACAGATCTAGAAAGATCAATCCACCCTCAAAGGTAATCAAGTGTTAGATCATTGTAAATATAATACAAAAACCAAGTGTAAAAGGTTGATCCAACCAAATTAGGCTACTGCTTGCCCAGAGCATAAACAATATAATTATTATTACTCAGTAATATAACCATATCAGGGACATTACTACAAAAAACATTACTGCAACAAATTATCAAATGTTAATGCAGTAGCATAGAGCTATTGGAGCACTTATAACCAATGTTAATCTAGCTCCTCAAGGCACTGTACCTAGCTCCCATATTGATATTGAAATATAAGAGGCTCTAGGACTCTCCATTTGCATCCATATGATAAATGCCACAAATCATAAAAAGAGTGAAAAGAAACAAGAGTTGATTCCCTCAACTCAGGCCCCGACCACTGAATTCCCAGGAGTTATGGGGCTTGAAGGTATTTAACACAGGGGGACCACACTTTTTCAAATCTGTCTTGTTTGTGTCTGAGGATCCAGGAAAGTGTTTATGTATGTATTACTAATGCGACATTAACCACTGGAGATTTCCATGCTCGCGCTATAGTAATTTTAGCTGCTTAAAATTTTTTTTTTTTTTTAAAAATTAGGGTTTGAAGATGTTTGGGGATCTCGTCCAGCAAGTCCGCAAACAGCGCAGTTTTAGGATTTTTAGGTATGTTTTGTCCTGTCATTGACGCACATGAACGTTAAGTTGGCCCACCGTTTACAGCTATAACCGCTTCAACTCTTCTGAGAAGGCTGTCCACAAAGTTTAGGAGTGAGTTCATGGGAATGTTTGACCATTCTTCCAGAAGCACATTTGTGAGGACAGGCACTTATGTTGGACGAGAAGGCCTGGCTCGCAGTCTCCACTCTAATTCATACCAAAGGTGTTCTATCCGGTTGAGGCCAGGACTCTGTGCAGGCCAGTCAAGTTCCTCCACCCCAAAGTCGCTCATCCATGTCTTTATGGACCTTGCTTTGTGCACTAATGCACAGTCATGCTGGAACAGGAAGGGGGCATCACCAAACTGTTCCCACAAAGCTGGGAGCATGAAATTGTCCAAACTGTCTTAGTATGCTGACGCCTTAAGAGTTCCCTTCACTGGAACTAATGGGGCTAAGTCCAACCCCTGAAAAATAACCCCACACCATAATCCCCCTCTCCACCTAATGAGTCCTGACCTCAACCCGATAGAACAGCTTTGGAATAAATTAGAGCGGAGACTGCGAGCCAGGCCATCTCGTCGGAACACACTGACCATTCTTCAAGAAACGCATTTTTGAGGCCAAACACGCCTAAACTTTGTGGACAGCCTTCCCAGAAGAGTTGAAGCTGTTATAGCTGCAAAGGGTGGGCCAACTCAATATTGAACCCTACGGACTAAGACTGGGATGCCATTAAAGTTCATGTGCGTCAATGACAGGACAAAACATACCTAAAAATTCTAAAACTGCACTGTTTGCGGACTTGCTGGACGAGATCCCCAAACATTTTTGAAAAAGAGTTGAAACTCTTATAGCTGTACAACAGGGTGGGCCGACTCAATATTAAACCCTATGGACGAAGACTGTAAGCCTGGGAAGGGAAGCTCATGTACGTATAGAGGCAGACGTCACAATACGTTTGACAGTATAGTGTGTGTTTGTGTGTATATATATATATATATATATGTATGGAGGTTCTAAGTAATTTTGCAGCTTGTAGAAGGAAAATGTAGATTTTTACCTATCTGTACCTTATGCATGTGAGAAGTGCCAAAATTGGTCCAGTAGGGAAGTAGTTAAGCTTATGTAGCTCAAGTTTCTAAGATGGCTACCTAGTCTTCAGTCCATTCCTTTACTAAATTCAACGAGATAGATGTTTTGGTTTTTATGGTCTGTTGAATTTTTGCTGTGTTGCATTCCCCTCATATTCAATGCTTTGGTACATGCCATGAAGATGCCCTATGTCCTGGGATGTATTAAAATTGGATTTTTGGTGTGCCTGTAGGTGCATGTAGTATATCATAGGACACAGGGCTTCCATCCCTCTTGTTGTGTTCATGGTTTGCAATATAACCAAGGCGTGTTTAGCTTGGAGGGGTTATACCTGGAAGGAGATGTCCAGTCACCTGAAGGTGGCAGCATAACCCAGTTGTAATGGATATGAAGATGCCCTGTGTCCTGTGATGTACTCCAAGAAAAAGATTTTACACGCAAAATGAAAATTTTCAGGCTGGCATACCTTATGTATTCTCATTTAAAATAAAAGGAGACATTAACTGTGCACTTCCAGTTGCTGGGTAAATCTTGTCAAAGCAGTTTTCGGCAGTTTGGAGCACTGGCAAAGATCTTGGTGCCTGTTGCTGAACATCCAAAGTATTCCTACTTACTAAAAGGGACCTTGCATGTAACACAAGGTGTGCTGTTTTTTATGCTCCTTCCACATTTGCTAAATGCTAGGAAAGCAAAAAAAATGAAGCAAGAAAAGATACCTTTCTTTTGGCTTCTGTGCTGTGAGGGTAATATTATCATCCTCCAATCCCGGGGAATGCAGAGTACCTAAAATCTCACCAAAAGATGCTGCAGCACAGAGCTGGCAGCATCTTCACAGCGAGACTTGGAACACTCTACATTCCCCAAATCTTGAAGCAAGGAGGATGAAGTTACCTAGGCATTGCGGTCACAAACCAGGGCAAAGATGAGTTCAGGAAGGATGCATTAAGTCATGTTAAAGATGAACTATGGAATTCAAATAACAATCACTTAACAGTGTATCAGCTACTGATGTCATGTAAATGTAAAAGTTGCTAAACAGTTAGGCTGGGTTTTCACCGCAGAGCGGCTCACAGTAGGGGTCCGGCGCGTTCCTGTTCACCGTTTCATGTTCGATTTCAGCCCTAATTTTTGGCTGAATTCAGACCTTAAATGGACTAGAAGATGCACAGGACTGGACATATGGGAACCGGCTCCATTGAGAGCTGATCACAATCTCCTGACATGCAAATTAAATGCGGGGAAAGCTGCATCCAATTTGCAGTAGTATGAACCCAGCCTAACTTAACTACCATAAGGTTTATCTGTGTCTGTAATGCAAATATGAACAGCTATTTCTATTTCTGTGAGATCCAGCTGAATCCTTGCTAGATCCATAATCTGTCCTCCTTGCTGTAGCTTTACCTTTCCCTGGTTATAGATGGCTATTAAACCTTCCTGCTTCAGCAATTGTTTTATGCGTGGATACACATTGTTGTGAATTTCTTTACATACTATTATTATAGCAGATCATAAGCACAAGGGCAGTGGTTTTGTAGGCCTTTCCAGCCTGGGATCCACTAACCGCTCCAGGGTATATTGCAGTTTGAATTTCCTAAAGGTTTTGATATGGATAGCCCAGATCCCCATCTCCTGCTTGCATCCAGTCCTCTTTAACTCCTTCAGGCATGCTCCCTCCTTTGTATTGTCCTGGGAGGGATTGTCTGCAACTGTCTGAATTTATGGGAAAAATATCAGTCATGTTAGCTTACGCAGAACAGAGGGGTTGCAAGCGTGTTCCCATGCCCTCTCCTTTTCTGCTTTCCTACTTCTGTACTTTCAGCCGAGGATGTTAAAGAGTGTACTTTATCTATTTTAGCCTCTCATGCCACCCCAGTGCGAAAGCCCAAGTGCTTTCACACTGGAGCGGTGCGCTTGAAGGAAGTTACAAAAAGTCCGGCAAGCAGCGTCTTTGGGGCGGTTTGGGAGCAGTGCTTATACCGCTCCCAAACCACTCCTGTCCATTGGCATTAATGGACAGCACTTCCGAAGCGCCTGAAAAGCGCGTTCGATGCGCCGCAACACGGGAGCTTTTAACTCCTTGTTAACCCTTTCTTGGGGGTTAAAAGTGCCCCACCAGCTTAGTAAATCGATGCTTAAACAGCGATAAAGTGCCGCTGAAACTAGCGGTGCTTTACCGTTACTGCGACCCGCGCCCCATTGTGAAAGGAGTCTTAAACGTAAAGTAATATGAAAATGGTTAATCCCCACAGTTCCCATAGCACAAGTCTTCTTTTTACATTAAAATACTGCCACTATATACCTTTTTGGATGATCTGTATACCACAGTTTCATGATAAGCTGCACAGTTTCTCCAATGTTGATATTTCAAGTAGGAGGAGATTTCCACTACAGCCTGTATACAGGCCCACATGTGTGATGTCAATATCATGTGACCTGGATATCTCTGAAAACAAGTACATGTTCTCTCCAGCATAAAAGACACAACTGAGCATGTGCAGCAGGACTACCCTGCCTGTGTTAAGATGGCCTTCCATAGATACAGTGCAGGGAAGGAAGAATCTATGCATACAAGGAAAAACAGCCTTTTTACACAATGCAGAGGATTAAACCCTTAAGTTCCACAGGGAGTATAACTAGCATGTTATGCTGCACATACACACAGATTTTACTATTGTGGGTTTTGGTAACACTTTAAGGATACCATTTTGGTCCTAATTGATGCCGCACATACGTCTTGACTTGGAGCAACCTGTGTCTACTGTTCTCTTAAGTGTCCCCAGCCTGTTACACTTTTTTTTACTTCAAATCATTTCATGTAATCCAGAGCAACAAAGGAATTGCTACAACCCCAAAATCTCATAAGGATAAACAGGATGAGATCAAGACATGTGTGCCCGGACACATGTAGTACTGAAAGTCCCTAATCCAATGAAGAGAGTAAAAATCCGAGACCAGGACGCCTTGGCATTAAAAATTGATATCTATATGACTAAGGTCTATGTAGAAGGCTGAAACCTGTAAATTTTTAGGAATTGATTCCTTTTTATGGTTTGATAGCCATGCCCTGTTGGGGAGGAGTTCCTTAACCACTTCAGCCCCGGAAGGATTTCCAGCTTTAGGACCAGAGCACTTTTTTCAATTTGGCACTGCTCCGCTTTAACTGGTAATTGCGCGGTCATGCAATGCAGTACTCATACGAAATTTGCGTCCTTTCTTCCCACAAATAGAGCTTTCTTTTGGTTGTATTTGTTCACCGCTGTGGTTTTTTTTTGCGATATAAACAAAAAACGAAAATTTTGAAAAAAATTATATTTTCAACTTTATGTTATTACAAAAATACAATAAACTAAATTTTAGTCATACATTTTTGCCAAAATGCATTTAGCCACATGTCTTGGGTAAAAAAAAGTCAATTTGCATATATTTATTGGTTTGCGCAAACGTTATAGCGTCTACAAACTAGGGTAAATTTTCTGGAATTTCCACAGCTTTTATTTTATGACTGCCTATCTCATTTCCTGAGGTGCTAAAATGGAGGGGCAGTACAACCCCCCCCCCCCCCC
>BLSH010113265.1:342313-353036 GCA_018402905.1 Glandirana rugosa
ACATCAAGAATCCCCTCTAAAACCTCTGTACATCCTCCTTCTTCCGGCCCAGACGCCCCTAAAAGAAAATGGGAGCAAGATCTAAACTGTACCTTCACTAGGACTCAGATACAGAACATAATTTCCTTCGCACTTAAATCCTCCATTTGCACTAGAATGTAGGAGTGTAATTACAAAATTTTGACCAGATGGTACCTGACTCCCGCATGACTATGCAAGTGCTTCCCAAACACATCAGACCTATGTTGGAGATGCGGTAGAGGTAGGGGGACACTCTTACATATATTCTGGTCCTGCCCTAAATTGTCCACATACTGGCACGACGTCCGCTCTACCATACAAAAATTTACTGAGTACAAAATCCCCGCAGACCCGGCCTTCTTCCTCCTACATGTCTCCAAAATCTCCCCTAAGAACTACAAAAAGTCCCTGGTGCGACATTTGGTGAATGCGGCTAGAGCCTGCGTACCCCTAAAGTGGAAACACGCCGACCCCCCAACGTTGGCGTTATGGATAAACAAGGTGGAGGAAATTAATAGAATGGAAAACTTGATCTTATCAGCTCAGCATAAACTGGAAACGTATTCCAAGACTTGGTCCCAATGGAATATTTTTTCGCTATCCGACGAAGGTAAAGCCCTCGCTGTGACCTGAATGCTCTTTTGGAGCTGTGCTGGCTCTAGACCCTCTTTGTGACTGGCCCATCTTCGGCTCCCTCCCCCCCTACACGTTTCCCTCTGACTTTATCTCCCTCTATCCTCCCACACTCTTTCTGACTTTCATCTTAGTTTTTGCTTTATATATGTTTCAGGTGTCCATATTGACATCCTAGTACAGGCAAATGCTATTCATGCCATAAGGTACGGATAGGCCACCACGACACACCAATTGGTCGATCTATTTGACTGCCGCAAACTTGGAATTTATACCTGGTATTATTCTGGATTTGGCCTTACCTTATGTATTTGATGTCAGTTATGCTACTCATGTTTGTATCTTGGCTGTCGAGAGAGATCAGTGTGACTTTAATGTTATGTAAAATCTTGAATAAACATATTTGAGAAAAAAAACTTTATTGGGGGGTAAGGGGGGGTATTTACACCTAACTAAGCCTACTAGTAACCTACCCTAACAATGATTTAGTGTCACAAGGGTCACAAGTACAGTGATCGGTAAAAATCAGATCACTGCACTATATGACACACTGACAGGGGGTGACAGGGAGTGAAGGGGTTAACTGGGGGGGCAATCGGGGCGATCAAGGGGTTAAATGTGCCTAACTGTCCTGGCGTCAGTGTGGTGTTGGTGCAACTCACGTTTTAGAAGCTGCTCCTTCCTCGCTGAAACCGAAAAGGGCTTCAGGGAGGAAGTTGAGCTCACTTCCTCTGCCTCTGTTTACATTACAGAGGCAGAGGAGCCCTATCATTGGCCAGGACCGATTGTAAGGGCCAGGCCAAATATCATTGGCCTGGCCCTGTAGAGTGATCGGTGCTGTGTCGAATGGCGCTGTAGCGCGCGCTCGCGGCTCGTGATCGCGGCCGCCGTCATATGACGGTGGTTTGCGATATCGAAACACCTAGTCGCAGTCAGATGCCGGTAGGCTGTCGGCAAGTGGTTTTGGCCATTTCCTGGAATAACAAGAGTTTGACTTTCCTGAGGAGGACATCCCAGTGTTCACAGATCCTGCAGATAAAAGGCTAGAAGTCCTTTCAAGGGCCTTCGGCTAATTCACACCTGAGCGTAGCATCTTTGAGTGTTTTTCCGGCGGAGTTATGAGCGCTTTTTCATGCACAATTTTTGGCGTGTTTTTTTCACGACTTTTTATACAGCATTTTTTGAGCTTTGACATTTTTTTCTTAGCCAATAGAGAAAACTATAATATAATCTGTTGCATCATTTGTTGGTAGGTATTTCAGCTTTTTCAGCTTTTCCATTAGCTTTTATTTCTTTTTTTATTATTATTCATCTATTATTTTTTTTCGTTAGGGTAAGGAGTTAGAGTTAAGGTTAGGTTAGGGTTAGGATTAGGAGTTGGGGATTTGGATTAGGGGTCAGGGTTATTTATCTATTTTGTTAGGGTGTTAATGCTGCTACTAATACTATTAATAAAACTACTACTAATAATAATAATAATTAATAAATAAATGTAAAATAAATACACAAATAAATAAAAATGATCATAAATAATCAATTCAATAAATGAATACTATGTAATAATAAATAACTAATTAACCCCTAACCTTAACCTCTAACCCTTAAAAAATAAAAAATAAAAATAACTTAACACCCTAATCCTAACATTAACCACTTCAATACTATGCACTTAGAACACTTTACTACCAGACCAATTTTCAGTTTTCAGTGCTGTTGCACTTTGAATGACAATTGCGCGGTCGTGCAACGCTGTACCCAACCAGATTTTTTATCATTTTGTTCCCACAAATAGAGCTTTCTTTTTGTGGTATTTGATCACCCCTGCGGTTTTTATTTTTTGCGCTACAAATAAAAAAAGACCGAAAATTTTGAGAAAAAAAAAATTCTCTATTTCTGTCGCAAAACTTTGTAAATAAGTAAATTTTCTCCATCCATGGTTGGCACTGATGAGGCTACACTGACGGGCACTGATGTGGCAGTACTGATTGGCACTGATGAGGCGGCACTGATGAGGTGGCACTGATGATGAGGCATTTATATGCAGCAATGATGAGCACTGTTAGGCGGCACTGATAAGCAGCACTGACGGGTACTGATAGGTGGCACTGATATACAGCACTGACGGGCACTGGTATGCAGCACTGACGGACACTGCTAAGCGGCACTGATGGGCACTCATAGACAGCACTGATTGGCATTCATAGGCGGCACTGGGCACTGATAGGTGGCACTGATGGGCACTGATGGGTGGTCACTGGTAGGTGACAATGGTGGGCACTGATATGTGGCACTGGTATGCATTGATAGGGGCACTGGTAAGCACTGATAGGGGCATTGCTGGGCATATATACTGATAGGGGCTCATTCCCTGGTGGTCTAGGGTGGCATCTGAAGGTGGCACTGAGTGGCATCCACATTGGGCACTATGTCTCTTACCTGGTGGTCTAGGGGGGTCTCCCTGGTGGTCCCTGGTCGGCTCCCTGGTGGTCCTGGGTGGGCACATCCCTGGTGGTCCCTGGGCAGGCTCCCTGGTGGTCTAGGGTGGCGATCCGAGGGAGGGCTGTGCTGATAAATCATCAGCACAAACCCTCCCTGTCAGGAGAGCAGCCGATCGGCTCTCCACTCCTCAGGTCTGCAGACCTGAGTACAGGAAAGCCGATAAACGGCTTTCCTGTGTTACACTGTGACCAGCCTTGATTGGTCACTTTTGATCACATGGTAAAGTGCTTCGGATGGAAGCACTTTACCGAGATCGGTATTGAGGGGGGTCAGACTGACCTCCCACACCACCGATCGCCACGATGCGCGCCCCCGGGCGCGCGGCGGCTTGTTATCCTGAGGACGTCCTATGACGTCCAGTCAGGAAAACTAAGCCACTTCCCGGCCGTCATTTTGCATTCGGCTGTCGGGAAGTGGTTAAATGAGACTTATAGCCAAAGCTCGTTTCGAGTGCAATTAATTTTTTACTCCCGTGACCCGTTTTCAGCAGAGAGAGCGGACTAAAGTCCACTCTCTGCTGACGTCTCACAAGTCAGTCCAGGCATCGCGTCATCCCGACCACACAGTCTGGATCTGCCGGGTGCCTGGACTGACACCCTGCTCAGCCTCTCAGCGAGCCACTGAGAGACTGAGCTGGCCGCTCCCCGCCCCTCCACAACCCACCACTCCTGTGAGCGAGGAGGGGGACAGAGTGAAGAGCTGCTGACTGACAGCAGCTCTCTGCTTGGGGAGCTGTGAGATCCGAGCCATCAACGGTGTTCAATTGTTTGGTTCTCAGTGCAGAGGCGCCGGGGTACAGATGCAGCATGCTGCATCCACCTAGGTAAGTACAATAGGGAAAAAAAATTCTTTACTTCTCTTTTGAATAAATAAATAAAAAATAGTATTATATTTTTTTGTTTTGGGTGTTTATTATTATTATTATTATTGTTATTATTAATAATAATAATTCAATTAATATTTTTTAAGATTAGGGGCGGATTTCTATTTATGTATTATTACATATTATTCATTTATTTTATTTAGTTATGATTTTTAGTTATTTGTGTATTTAATTTACATTTATTTATTCATGTATTACGGTTTTATTTTTTACATTTTTGCATTTGAGCAAAAAAATCGCTCAAAAATGCTCAACTAAACGTGAATGCGCACAAAAACGCACAAATGACCCATTTCTATTCACAGATACAAGAAAAGCTCCGGAACTTTTTTGAACTTCAGGCGATTTGGAGTAAAGATGTGAACCATCTCCATAGAGAATAATTGATTTTTTTCGTTCATTGACGGATGCAGCATCTCTTCATTACGCCTGGGGTTATGTCACCTTTCATTAGGAGTGGACTAGGCAGAGCTTCAGTTCAGCTAAAAAGCAGACACAGCCCCTCCCAGGGGGCGATCCTCCCTGGTATAACCCCCCTCCAGCCAGCTCAGCCTTCAGTCTTTTTCTGACTAGTGCAAGGAGTAGGACCGGGCCCCATGCTGGGACCTGTGGTTCCACAATTTTTTCCTCTTTTTACAAAAGGAACTTTTCTTTTCTTCTGATGAAGACTGCAATAAAGTAGCTGGTTGGGTGACAGGCTGGATATTATAGATCCAGGGAGTCTCCCCAGTTCGGCCATCGGACCGAGCTGACTTTAGCTCCGCGCTGGGTCGGCCGCTTCAGGCCCCGCCCGGGGCGGCCTGCGGGTTAAACGTCCCGCCAGCGCACTTAAGACCGGGTGTGTGGGTCCGCGCCATGGGTGTCGCTCGGCCGGCAGCTCCCCCTGTAAGAATAGATGGGGAGGCAGGTCTGTCTCGGGTGGGATACCTGCTCCGCCCGTCTGGATGGGTAAGTACGCCCCTGGGGTGTCTGGGGGGTGCTTCCCCCTCCATCCCTACCCCCCCACCCTCCGTCCTTATTTTGCTTCCTGTCTACCTGCGCCCTCCTGGGGGCCGGTAACGCCCCTCGACCACTTTGACGGCCGCCTTGTGCGGCGGTCAGCACCATTTTAAATGGCCCAGCTGCCATTTTGCTGTAGCCATGTGAAGACACATTTGTATTTTGTATTGTATTGTATTGTATAAGACTTATTTGGCGGTTTGTAAGGCAGGCTCAGCAGCTTGTGCAGCGCTTCTCCTGGGGCAGGGTGCGGACCACGGTTCAGTCCTCCTGGGTATAACTGCAGGGGTCCCTGTCTGGTGTGCCTGGGGTGGGGGGGCGTCTGTTTCCGGTGCCTTGGCCCCTATAGGGTGGTGTGTGTGTCAGGTGTAGGTGGCGCAATGGCGGCTGAAGCTAGCGCTTCTGTGACAGGGACCTCCGCTGGGGCTGAGGGTGTGCTGGGACCTGTGGTTCCTCAAGCTACTCTGACTCAGGTCCTGGAGTCCTTTATTTCCTGGGCAGACTTAGGCCGTGATCGCAGAGCGGACAAGAGACGGCCGCCGCCTCCTTCCCCTTCATCTGGGGATTCGGACCTTGAGGGGGGGTCCACCAGAACGGGAACCCCCCTCGAGTTGTCGGATGGGGAGCTCCCAGATTCCTCTGATGGAATTGCGCATGAAAGGGCTTTGGTGGGCTCCTTAATCTCATCTGTTCGTGAGACGCTGAAGCTGGGGACAGCTGGTGACTCGCAAGAGACGGCTGTGGTCTTTGGATCGCATAGGCTGGCTTGCACCCCTAAGGTGTTCCCTTATGTACCTTTCTTTGATCAGTTTGTGTACAAAGAGTGGCAGCGGCCGCAGAGCTCTATGCCTCTACCAAGACAGTTTGCTATACGTTATCCTTTTGAGGACAGTATGGCGCATAAGTGGGTCTCCCCCAAGGTAGACCCCCGTGTCCCGCCTGAGCAAGGAGACCACTATTCCGGTGGAGGGCACGCCGTCCTTTAAGGATCCAGCTGACAGGAGGGCCGAGGCAGTTGCCAAGGCCATGTTTGTCTTGACAGGGTCGGCCATGCAGCCGGCACTAGCGTCGGCACTTTGGCACAAGCTCTGACGGAATGGGCTGGGGTGTTGCATTGCGAGGCGCATGTCCCGCCTGAAACCGTGGAGCTGGCTGAACAGCTCACCCAGGGGTTCAGGTATCTCTGTGATGTGGCCCTGGACATAGCTCCCATACTGTCAAAACTGTCCGCCTTTGCAGTAGTGATCAGGCGTGTACTCTGGTTGAAGTGCTGGTCTGGGGACCAGGCTTCAAAGAAGGCGCTTACTGACTTGCCCTTTCAGGGAGGGCGCCTCTTCTGAGCCTCTCCGGATGAGATCATCAAGGATCTCACAGGGGGGAAGAGTACCTTTCTCCCCGAGCCTAAGAGGGGTAAGGAGCCTCGTTGCAGGCCGGACCCCTCGTTTTCTGGTCAGGAAAAGTTTTTTCGTTCCCCCCTTTCGGCGGGCAAGGGTGCTAAGCCCTCCAAGGCTGCTGCAGGAGGTCAGAAGCGACCGCGGCAGCATAAGCAAGAGAAGTCGGATGGGAAGCACTCCTCCGCATGACTGGTTGCCCCCCGCCCGTCGCTCGGGTGGGGGGTCGCCTGCTGGAGTTCGCGGAACAATGGACCTCTTGCATTTCAGATTTTTGGGTGTGCGAGGTGGTCTCCGCGGGGTACAAGATAGAATTCCATGCCATGCCTCCAGACGGGTTTTTTGCCTCCAATCTGAGGCTTCCCCTAGGGCGACGGTTAGCTCTGCTGGGGGCCGTGCAGGATCTGCTCTACAAGGGGGTGGTTGTGCCGGTGTCAACCACGGAACGTTTCCATGGTTTTTACTCCAACCTGTTTGTGGTCCCAAAGAAGGATGGGGTCAGGCCCATTCTGGATCTGAAGGCACTCAACATTTATGTTTGGGCACGGAATTTCAGGATGAAGTCAGTCCGCTCGGTGGTAGCGGCCCTTCTCCAGGGGGACTGGCTAGCATCCTTAGATATCAAGGATGCGTATCTGCATGTCCCCATCTGTTCCTCGCACCAACGTTTTCTTCGTTTCACGGTGGGCGATCACCATTACCAGTTTGTGGCCTGGCCTCGGCCCCCCGGGTTTTCCCCAAGCTCCTGGCCCCGGTGTTGGCACTATTGCGGCAGAGGGGCATTGCAGTTCTGGCATATCTGGACGACCTGCTTCTGCGGGCAGAGTCGGCCTCAGCTTTGAAGGACAACATAGCCATCACACTGCACACCCTGCAGGAGTTCGGATGTGTGATCAATCCGCCGAAGTCGGTGTTGACTCCGTCACACCGCCTGGAGTACCTAGGTTTGACCCCGGACTCGGTCAGGGCAAGAGTTTTTCTTCCTGTAGGAAAACTGCGGACGCTGCAGCAGGCGGTGGGGTCGCTGCTGTCAGAGAAGTGGCCCTCTCTGAGGTTTTGCATGCGGGTCCTGGGGCTCATGGTATCCACCTTCGAGGCGGTTCCGTATGCCCGGAGTCCCACCCGGTCCTTGCAGCGCTAGATTCTGTGGCGGTGGGACAAATCTCCCTTATCCCTGGATCGCCCAGTCAAGCTGGACCGCTAGGGCCAGGTCCTCTCTAGTTCAGTGGTTGAGGGCCTCGGCCCTGAAGGAGAAGTCGTCCTTCCTCCCCATGGTGTGGTCTGTAGTGACCACAGATGCCAGTCTAAGCGGCTGGGGGGCAGTCCTGGGGTTGTTGTCAACCCAGGGTCGCTGGTCTCGGGAGGAAAGTCGACTCCCGATCAATGTGCTGGAACTCCGGGCCATCAGAATTTGCCTTTCCCATTGGTCAGGAAGGCTGCGAGGGTGCCCTGTCCAGTAGGACAATGCCAGTCCAGTCCAGTCGGACAATGCCACGGCAGTGGCATATGTGTACCATCAGGGCGGAACGAGAAGCTCGGCGGCAGCAACGGAGGCTGCTCACATTCTGCGGTGGGCAGAGCTTCACGTGCCGGCTCTCTCCGCCGTGTACATTCCGGGCATAGAAAATTGGTAAGCGGATTACCTCAGTTGACAGAGGTTGGATCAGGAAGAGTGGTCCCTGTATCCGGATGTGTTCCGACAACTTTGCCAAAAATGGGGCACTCCAGACGTAGATCTGCTGGCGTCCAGGCTCAATCGAAAGGTTCAGACCTTCATGAGCAGAGCAAGGGATCTGCTGGCGGACGCCCTTGTAGCTCCGTGGAGCCAGTATCGGCTCATCTATGCTTTTCCCCCTCTCAAACTGATTCCGCATCTGTTGCGCAGGATAGAGGTGGAGGGAATTCCAACCATTCTGGTGGCTCCGGATTGGCCTCGGCGTCCGTGGTACAACGACATGGTGCGGATGGTGGTGGATGTTCCCTGGCGGCTCCCGCTTCGCGAGGACCTTCTGTCCCAGGGCCCCATCTTGCACCCTGCTTTACTCTCTCTGGCTTTGACGGCCTGGCTATTGAATCCCAGGTCTTGAGAGATCGGGGGGGTCTCCCACTTCGGTGATTCCCACCATGCTCAAGACACGTAAGTGCACTTCCAGGAAGATATACCATCACACTTGGAGGGCGTATATCGCCTGGTGCGAGGGGGGAGGGTGGAACCCCCGTTCCTTTTCAGTGTCCCGGGTGCTAGCTTTTCTTCAGCAAGGCCTGAAAGCTGGCGTTGAGCACTATCAAGGTTCAGGTTTCTGCCTTGGCCATCTTTTTTCCTATGACGACGCATTCGTTGATTCACACTTTTATTCAGGGGGTCCGACATGTCGCTTCCCAGGTGTGTACGCCTTTGGCGCCTTGGGACCTCAATCTGATCCTCTCGGGGCTTCAGAAGCCTCCCTTTGAAAGTATCAGGGAAATTTCCTTACAACTGCTTTTGCAGAAGGTGGCCTTTCTGGTAGCCATCACTTCTGCCAGACGAGTGTCAGAGTTGGCGGCTCTGTTGTGTACGTCTCCGTATCTGGTCCTACACAGGGATAAGGCGGTTTTACGCCTGTCACCTTCCTTCTTGCCGAAGGTGGTCTCTTCTTTCCACATTAACGAGGACATTGTCCTTCCTTCGCTATATCCGCGCCCATCCTAAGGAAATTGCCTTGCATTCCTTGGATGTGGTTAGGGCTCTGCGGATGTACCTGGCGAACACGGCCTCCTACCGGAGGTCGGATGCACTCTTTGTCATGGTGGATGGACCACGCAAGGGCTTGGCGGCCTCTTCGGCCACCATTTCTCGATGGATTCGATAGACAGTGACCCATGCGTATGAATTGCGGGGTCTCGAGCCCCCCTTTCCAGTCACGGCTCACTCTACCAGGGCGATTAGCACTTCCTGGGCTTTCCGACATCAGGCGTCGGTTTCTCAAGTGTGCAGAGCGGCTACATGGTCCTCAGTGCACACCTTTACTAAGTTTTACAAAGCTGATGTTTCAGCATCCTTGGATGCTGCTTTTGGCCGCAAGGTTTTGCAGGCCGCTGTGTGAGTTCCTCCAATGTCTTGAGAGTTCCCCCGCTGGGTGAAGTTTTGTTTTTGCGTTACCCACCCCTCTTTTGACACTGCTTTGGGACGTCCCCAGGCGTAATGAAGAGATGCTGCATCCGTCAATGAACGAAAGAGAAAATTGGATTTTTTAACTCACCGTAAAATCCTTTTCTCTGAGTTCATTGACGGATGCAGCACCCACCCCTATGTTTGGTTCGAGCTTGCACTGCTTGTTACGGACTGAAGGCTGAGCTGGCTGGAGGGGGGTTATACCAGGGAGGAACCCCCCCTGGGAGGGGCTGTGTCTGCTTTTTTACCTGAACTGAAGTTCTGCCTAGTCCACTCCTAGTGAAAGGTGGCATAACCCCAGGCGTAATGAAGAGATGCTGCATCCGTCAATAAACTCAGAGAAAAGGATTTTACAGTGAGTTAAAAAATCCTATTTTTTCTCCTCCCATCATTTTGGAGCTTCAAGCTTCAAAGCGCTGAGGTGTGAATGGGGCCTTATTCTCCTTAACGGGTCTCACCCTGCAGCCTGTCTTCTGTCAGAACCTGGGCATCTGGTTCAAAAGTATGTCTAGAGATCCTGGATCTAGCCTTAGTGACTGTTCCGTCCACCAACAACTGGAGGTTGTGCCTGTGGCTTTAACCTACTGATCAAGGGTTAGTGGATATTATTCCTAATATCCATAATCGATCTTCTGTCTGTACATATGCAGAACACCCATGGCTCAAATACTGGTTTACGTAACACCACTGAAACAAACACTTATTGCATATGCACTTCAATTAGGAATGACTCTTTGGGACAACATCATCAAGGACATCACAGGAGGGAAGAGTGTCCATTTGCCCCAGAAAAAGAAGGCTAAGTCCCAGTATAGGAAACCCTCTACCACCTGTGGCTAAGAAGAGTTACGTTATTCACAAACAAAGTCACCACAATGCATTTGGTCATAAACTCGGTACCCACAAGACGTATACATGTCTGTCTTCTAGCTAATACCTATAATCCTTATTATAGGTGATTGGGAACTAGTCATCCAATTTCGGTGTCCGTGTTGGAGGTCAACAACCACCTGCCTTGTCAGTGATTCCGATCTAGGTCCTAGAGATCTGTATGAAAACTTGGTCTACGGGTCCAAGACTGTCTTCTGTCCGACGTCCCACTCTGGGCAATTCCTCTTATTCCGGGGTAAGTGTGGAGTCGCGAAA
>BLSH010113265.1:363713-387600 GCA_018402905.1 Glandirana rugosa
TCCCGCCTTCTCCCCAAGTGAGTTATTTGCCTAGTGCAAGGAGTAGACCTGGTTCCTTATGGGAGCAACGGTCTCCTGAAGATTCATCTAAGGAAGACTGCTATCAAGAAGCTGGCTGGTGGTATAGAGGATATCTCGAATCCTAATCTTTCCCCAGTCCGGCCAACACTATGCGAACCCCCTTAGGGGGGCCCACCGCATAGCGCCCGTTCCGTGCGGGCGGCCAGTGGCTAAAACCCACTAGAGCCCAGTGACTGGTTCGCCTGTCCAGTGGCCTGGCCAGCAGCATGCCTTCTTGCGGGGAGGTAGGTCTGCTCCGGGTGGCTACCCACTGCGCCCGTCGGATTGGTGAGTGAACCCCTCTTCCGCCCTAGAGGCATGGAGAGTGGGCACCTGGGCAGCTCTGTGGTGGTCAGCCGGTGGGGGTCTGTTAGAGGCCTTCCCCGCACTCCCCCTCCCCCCTCAATCCCCCGCAGGCACCTTTGCACTAACTGTTCGAATCTGCACCGACCTTCCGGAGCAATGTGTTAGGTGGGTCGTCGCCATTGGATTTTGGAGTACCGCTCGTTCGTGGCCGACCGCACGTGTGTAATGGCAGCGTCCATTGTTTGAAAACCATGCGGTTTCCAGCCTGCTCTCTGGCGGCCTCCAGTGGTCGATTGGGAGAACTGCAGTCCTTGTGCAGGAAGTCCTTAAAAACGGGTGTGGGCTTCCGATTTTTGCTTGGACAGCGTGGCTGACACACAGTAACAAGCTCCTGACGTGCAGCAGTTCGTGGGCATTGCTCTTCGGTTGGAGTGCTGAGGCATCAAACAGCAAGTATAGCTGGCGCTTCCTGGGTGCTGGTAGCGGTGGGTGTAATCCCCCCGGGTCTCCCTGGCTGATTTGTAGGGTAGAGGTGGTGGTTACACAGCGGGGGTGCCGGGCTGAGATGTCAGAGGCCGGCAATTCTATGACAGGGGTACCTGCAGATCTACAGTCCACCCCAGGAGCATTTGTGTCCTTGGAACAGCTGAGGGCGGTGTTTGGGGAGTTCCTCCCCCGGGCAGGGGTGCCCGTTCCGAGGGGCCCCCAGAAGCGCCCACCCCCCCTCTTTCCTCAGGGGAGGATTCAGATCTAGAAAGCGCTTCAGTGGTCTCACCTGTGGATCTTTCAGAGGGTGAGCTGCCCTCAGAGGGCGAAGAGGATCAGAAAGCGATAGTGGAAGCACTGATATTCGCGACTCTATGCGACTGGACTAAACAGGGCAGTCGCATGAGTCCGCATATGTTTGTGGACCGCTTAGACCCCCTAGGTCCCCTAAGGCTTACCCTTATGATCAGGTGTTTGAACAGGCAGTGTTCAAGGAATGGCGTAAGCCACCAAGTTCCTTGGCTTTGCCTAAAAGCTTTGCTGTTCGCTACCCCTTTGAGGAAAGCTTTACTAAGAGATGGGCTTCCCCGGTGGTGGACCCTGCCGTGGCTCGTGTGAATAAGGCAACCACCATCCCCTTGGAGGGGTCGCCATCCTTTAAAGAGGCGGCCGATCGCCGCACAGAGACAGTGTCTAAAGCACTATTCTTGTTGGCTGGGTCAGCCATGCGGCCAGCGCTAGCAACTGCTATGGCGGCATAGTCTCTTTGTGAGCACGCTACTGCGCTGTGCACTAGTTTGTCTGGTGAATGTGCACAGGCTGAAGTACAGCGAGGGCAACATTTGGAAGAGGGTCTCCGCTACATATGCCATGCTGCTTTGGATCTTCTCCCCATATTGTCAAAAATGTCTGTTTGTTCAATTGTTATCAGGCGGGTGCTGTGGCTCTGCTCTTGGTCGGGCGACCAGGCTTCAAAGAAAGCTCTGGCAGACCTGCCCTTTCAGGGAGGGCGTCTGTTTGGCCCACAGTTGGATAAAATTATTAAGGATTTCACAGGAGGGAAGAGTACTTTCCTTCCAGAGCCGAAGCGATGAGATCATCGTCGTAGGCAGGGTCCTGTCTCTTCTGGTCAGAAGAAGTTTTTTCGGGCGCCCGGCCCAGCAGCTGCCTCTGCATGATGGGTTGCCCCCACCCGCCTCACGGGTGGGGGGCCGGTTTTTGGGCGTTGCAAGCAGCTCTCTGCCCCCAGAAAAGTCCTTCACCTCAAACTTGAGGCTCCCGCAGGAGCGTCGGGGGACGCTTCTAGGCGCCGGTCAGGCGCTCAGCAGTCAGAAGTCATCATTAACGCTGGCTTGCCGGCTGGAGTACCTAGGTCTGTTTCCGGACATGGTACAGACAGGGGTGTTCCTAACACCGAGCAAGCGTCTAATGCTTCAGGCTGGGTGAACCCTGTGATTGCTCCAGTGGTTCTCCTTACGGTTCTGTATGCGGGTGTTGGGGCTCAGGGTGTCGCCCTGCGAAGCGATACCTTATGCCCAGAACACTCGGCTCCTGCGAGAGGCAATGTTGTCGCAGTGGGACAAATCTCCTCTATCCCTGGATAGGCCGATCAAGTCAGAGTGTCAGTCCCGGGAACACTTGGTTTGGGGGATTCAGGTTCCGGCCCTAAAGGGGGGGAGAAGTGGTCCTCCCCTCAATTGGTCGATGTAGGTACCGGAACTGAGAGCGAGCAGGCTTTACCTGTCCCGTTGGACAGAGAGGCTGCGCCGCCCGGTTCTGGTTCAGTCGGTCAATGGCACGGAGGTGGCGTAGGTAAACCATTAGGGCGGAACAAGAAGCACAGCAACAGCCGCGGACGCGGCTCTGATCCTTCGGGGGGCAGTGCTTCACAGGCCTCGTGGGTCAGTATCGGTTGCTGTACATTTTTCCTCCTCTAACCAGGTATTGAGGGAGAGGAGTGTCTCTGACTCCGTAATCCCTACTATGATAAAAGCATGCAAGAGTTCCTCACGTAAGAATTATCATAGGACCTGGAAGGCCTATATTACCTGGTGTGAGGCAGGGGGTTGGAACCCCCGCTCTTATAGAGTATACAGAGTACTGTCATTTTTACAGCAAGGACTGGACAAGAACCTGGCGTTAAATACGCTTAAAGGGCAGAGTTCGGCCCTGGCGGTTCTTTGTCAACGGCTCTTGGCGTCTCATTCATTGATCCGTACATTTGTACAGGGGGTACGTCATGTGGCTCCTCGGATACGGTCGCCTTTGGCACCGTGGGATTTGAATCTGGTGCTTTCTGTGTTGCAGAAGCCACCATATGAAAGAATTAGGGACATTCCCTTACAGTTGTTGTCGCAGAGGGTGGCCTTTCTGGTGGCTATCCCATCCGCCAGGCGGGTGTCGGAGTTAGCTGCATTATCCTGCAGGTCACCTTACTTGGTCCTCCATGAGGACAAGGCAGTTCTGCGGCCTTTCCCTTCGTCTCTTCCGAAGGTGGTTTCTTCCTTTCATTTAAATGAGGATACTGTTCTCCCCTCGTTGTGCCCGCACCCGTCACATCCCAAAGAAGTTGAGCTGCATTCTTTGGATGTGGTGAGGGCCTTGCGAGTGTATTTAGGTTCTACAGCTTCCTTTCAGAAGTCTGATTCTTTATTTTTGCTGACGGAAGGGTCGCCCAAAGGTATGGCGGCCTCGTCAGCTACCGTAGCTCGTTGGATATGGAAGACCGTGACTCATGCATATGAGATTCAGGGTAAGGTTCCCCCGTTCCCAGTCACGGCTCATTCCACCAGGGCAGTTAGTACTTCCTGGGCGTTTTGACACCAGGCTTCGGTGTCTCAGGTGTGCAAAGCAGCTACTTGGGCCTCAGTGCACACGTTTACTAAGTTTTACTAAATTGATGTTTCGGCATCCTCGGATGCTGCTTTTGGCCGCAAGGTGTTGCAAGCAGCAGTATAGGCGCGGTTAGCGCCGCCTGAAAGGGCTTTTTTTCTGTTGGGTACAGTTGTTATGATTTGCCCACCCCTCTTGATTGGCACAGCTTTGGGACGTCCCCATGTGTCATAAGAAGGCTGCGTCTGTCAGTGAACGGAAGAGGGCGATGGATTTTTTTTGTATAACTTACCGTAAAATCCTTTTCTCTGAGTTCACTGACAGACGCAGCACCCACCCCTCTGCGTTGGTTTTGTACGGCTTGTTACGAACTGATGTGCTGTACAGAGCAGGGGGATTATATGCTAAGGTGAGGACGGCCCCCTGGGAGGGGCCAACCTACACTTTTGTTTGTTTTCCCTAGGCTACTCCTAGTAGGATGAGCATAACCCCATGTGTCATAAGAAGGCTGCGTCTGTCAGTGAACTCAGAGAAAAGGATTTTACGGTAAGTTATACAAAAAATCCCTTTTTTCTTAGCCGCGGCCATTTTGGGAGCGGTGTTTGGCCTCTTGTGGCCGCTGGCGGCCATTTTTGGTTGGTCTCCCTGAATGGGAAAGAGCATGTGTGTGTTGGCACCACTTCTCCTCTTCTTGGTCTGCGCTTGGGACGGCAGCGGCAGCAGCAGCGTCGGCAGGCGGGCAGCCTCTTCTCAAGCATCTGCAGGAGGGCAGTATTCAGCAAGTATCGCTGGTTCTCTCCCTGGGGTGCGGGCGCGGTAGTGCTGGGTCCTACTGGGCAGTCTCGATCGTTCTGAATTGTGCGGGGGGTGCATTGTGGGTGCGTATGGCCGGTAGGCCTCATAAGTGTCCTGGCGGTGGCGCAATGGCGGCTGAACCGACAGTTGCTTCTCCAGAGGGGTCTGCGGTAGCACAGGCCGCACTGGGCCCTCTGGTTCCCCTAGACCAATTGACTTCAATTTTGGAAGAGTTTTTCGCCCGGGGAGAACCGAGCCGGGGTAGGGGGGGCCCCAGGAAGCGCACACCTCCTCCTCAATCTTCGGAGGAGGACTCGGAGCCGGAAGGGGGCTCTGGGGTCACAGGGACCCCTGTGGAGCTCTCGGACGGGGAGCTGGAGCCTTCAGATGGTGAAGAGGACCAGGGGGCCTCTGTGGCACGCGAAAAGGCGCTGGTGGGCGCCCTGGTCACGGCCGTCCTAAATTCTCTACGGCTGGACCAGGCGGGAGTGTCACAGGCGTCTGCCTACACTTTTGGGTCCAAGAAGCCCACCTGGGCTCCCAAGGTATTTCCCTACCTCGAGTATTTTGACCAATTTGTCTATAAGGAATGGCAGCGTCCGCTAAATTCCTTTGCTCTGCCAAAACGTTTTTCTGTGCGCTACCCTTTTGAGGACAGCCTTTTACAGAAATGGGCCTCCCCCACAGTGGATCCGCCGGTGGCCCGCCTGAATAAGGCGACGACTATTCCTTTGGAGGGGTCCCCCTCTTTTAGGGATCCGGCCGATAGGCGGACGGAAGCAGTGTCCAAGGCACTTTTCCTGGTGGCGGGGGCAGCCATGAGGCTTGCCTTGGCGTCGGTCATGGTGGCACAGTTGCTTACGGAGTGTCCGATGGAGTGGAGTGATGCTCGGGGCGGCGTAGATTCGCCTGAAGCGGTGCAGCGAGCAGACCACCTGGTGCAAGGGCTTCGTTACCTCTGTGACACGGCACTGGACTTGGTGCCCATGCTGTCTAAAATGACGGTTTTTGCGATCATTATTAGACGCCTGCTGTGGCTGCGGCGCTGATCGGGTGACCACGCATCTAAGAAGGGCCTTACGGACCTGCCTTTTCAGGGTGGTCAGCTTTTTGGGCCCCAGTTGGATGAAATCATTAAGGATTTCACCGGGGGAAGAGTACGTTTCTTCCGGAACCCAAGCGGTGAGAACAAACTTCTGCCGCAGTTACTGCGCAGGATAGAAGTGGAGGGAATCCCGACAATCCTGGTGGCTCCGGATTGGCCTCTGCGTCCTTGGTACTCCGACGTGGTGCGGATGGTAACCGATGTTCCCTGGCGATTCCCGCTACCCGAAGATCTTCTGTCGCAGGGTCCCATCTTGCACCCTGCTTTACCCTCGCTGGCTTTGACGGCATGGCTGTTGAGTCCCAGATATTGAGGGACAGGGGGGTCTCTGAGTCAGTGATCCCCACCATGCTTAAGGTGCGCAAGTGTACTTCGCGCAAGATCTATCATCGCACCTGGAAGGCCTATATTGCCTGGTGTGAGGCGTGGGGTTGGAACCCCCATTCTTTTTCGGTATCTCAGGTGCTGGCCTTTCTTCAACAAGGCCTGGATCAAAAGTTGGCTTTGAGCACGCTCAAAGGTCAGATTTCTGCTCTGGTGATTCTTTTCCAGCGTCCTTTGGGGACGCATTCTTTGATCCGTACATTTGTACAGGGTGTACCTCATGTGGTTCCTCAGGTATGATCGCCCCTGGCACCGTGGGATCTGAACTTGGTACTTTCTGTGCTGCAGAAACCGCCATATGAGCAGATCAGGGATATCCCCTTACAATTGCTGTCTCAGAAGGTCGCCTTCTGGTGGCCATTACATTGTAATGTCTGGCTTTGTCGTGTAGGTCCCTTTATTTGGTCCTACGTAAGGATAAGGCGGTGTTGCGTCCGTCTCCTTCGTTCCTACCGAAGGTGGTTTCCTCTTTTCACATTAATGAGGACATTGTCCTCCCTTCCTTGTGTCTGCACCCGTCTCATCCTAAGGAGATTGCTCTGCATTCCTTGGACGTAGTAAGGACTTTGCGGGTGTATTTGGCAGCTACGGCTCCTTTTCGGAGGTCGGACGCGCTGTTTGTGCTGAGGGAAGGGCCACACAAAGGTTTGGCGGCTTCGTCGGCCACTGTATCACGTTGGATCAGACAGACTGTGAGCCATGCGTATGCTGTGCGGGGCCAAGAATCCCCTTTTCCGGTCACGGCTTATTCCACAAGGGCGATTAGCACTTCCTGGGCTTTCAGACACCAAGCTTCGGTGTCTCAGGTGTGCAAGGCGGCTATTTGGGCTTTGGTGCACACTTTTATTCAATTTTACAAAGTTGATGTGTCCGCATCCGCAGATGCTGCTTTTGGCCGCAAAGTGTTGCAGGCGGTGGTGTAGGCGCGGCTGGCGCCTCCCAAGATCATTCTGTTGGGTACAGTTGTTATTGTTTACCCACCCCTCTTTGTTGACACTGCTTTGGGACGTGTCATGAATAAGAGGCTGCGTCTGTCAATGAACGTAAGAGAAAATAGGATTTTTTGACTTACCGTAAAATCCTTTTCTCTTGACAGACGCAGCACCCACCTTCTGTGTTGTGTTTGTACGGCTTGTTACAAACTGATATGCTATGCAGGGCTGAGGGGTTATATGCTGAGTAAGGACGGCCCCCTGGGAGGGGCCAGCTTTGCTTTTCTGAACTTTGTTCTGCCTAATCCACTACTGATAAAAGGTGCATAAACCCACGTGTCATGAATAAGAGGCTGCGTCTGTCAATGAACTCAGAGAAAAGGATTTTACAGTAAGTCAAAAAATCCTATTTTCTCCCCGAGCCTAAGAGGGGTAAGGAGCCTTGTCGAAGGCCGGGCCCCTCGTTTTCTGGTCAGAAAAAAATTTTTGTGCCCCCTGTTCGGCGGGCAAGGGTGCTAAGCCCTCCAATGCTGCTGCAGGAGGTCAGAAGCGACCATGGCAGCATAAGCAAGAGAAGTCAGAGGGGAAGCCCTCCTCCGCATGATGGGTTGCCCCCGCCTGTCGTTCGTGTGGGGGATCGCCTGCTGGAGTTCGCGGAACAATGGACCTCTCGCATTTCAGATTTTTGGGTGTGCGAGGTGGTCTCCGCAGGGTACAAGATAGAATTCCGTCCCATGCCTCCAGACAGGTTTTTTGCCTCCAATCTGAGGCTTCCCCAGGGCAACGGTTGGCCCTGCTGGGGGCCGTGCAGGATCTGCTCTATAAGGGGGTGGTTGTGCCGGTGCCAACCACGGAACGTTTCCATGGTTTTTACTCCAACCTGTTTGTGGTCCCAAAGAAGGATGGGGTCAGGCCCATTCTGGATCTGAAGGTGCTCAACATTTATGTTCGGGTGCGGAAATTCAGGATGGAGTCAGTCCGCTCGGTGGTAGCGGCCCTTCACCAGGGGGACTGGCTAGCATCCTTAGATATCAAGGATGCGTATCTGCATGTCCCCATCTGTGACTCGCACCAACGTTTTCTACGTTTCACGGTGGGCCATCACACTGCACACCCGGCAGGAGTTTGGATGGGTGATCAATCGGCCGAAGTCGGTGTTGATTCCGTCACACCGCCTGGAGTACCTGGGTTTGACCCTGGACTCGTCAGGGCAAGAGTTTTTCTTCCTTTAGGAAAACTGCGGACGCTGCAGCAGGCAGTGGGGTCGCTGCTGTCAGAGAAGTGGCCCTCCCTGAGGTTTTGCATGTGTGTTCTGGGGCTCATGGTATCCATCTTCGAGGTGGTTCCGTATGCCCAGAGTCACACCCGGTCCCTGCAGTGCTTGATTCTGCTGTGGTGGGACAAATCTCCCTTCTCCCTGGATCGCCCGGTCAAGCTGGACCGCGAGGCCAGGTCCTCTCTAGTTTGGTGGTTGAGGGCCTCGGCCCTGAAGGAGGGGAAGTCCTTCCTCCCCATGGTGTGGTCCGTAGTGACCACACATGCCAGTCTAAGCGGCTGGGGGAGAGTACTGGGGTTGTTGTCAACCCAGGGTCGCTGGTCTCGGGAGGAGAGTCGACTCCTGATCAATGTGCTGGAACTCCAGGCCATCAGGCTTTGCCTGGTCAGGAAGGCTGCGAAGGTGCCCTGTCAGAGTCCAGTCGGACAATGCCACGGCCGTGGCATATGTGAACCATCAGGGCGGAAAGAGAAGATCGGTGGCAGCATCGGAGGCGGCTCACATTCTGCGGTGGACAGAGCTTCACGTGCCGGCTCTCTCCGCCGTGTACATTCCGGGCATAGAAAATTGGCAAGCGGATTACCTCAGTCGACAGAGGTTGGATCAGGGAGAGTGGTCCCTGCATCCGGATGTGTTCCGACAACTTAGCCAAAAATGGGGCACTCCAGACATAGATCTGCTGGCGTCCCGGCTCAATCGAAAGGTTCAGACCTTCATGAGCAGAGCAAGGGATCCGCTGGCGGACGCCCTTGTAGCTCTGTGGAGCCAGTTTTGGCTCATCTATGCTTTTCCCCCTCTCAAGCTGATTCCGCATCTGTTGCGCAGGATAGAGGTGGAGGGAATTCCAACCATTCTGGTTGCACCGGATTGACCTTGGTGTCCGTGGTACGCCGACGTGGTGCAGATGGTGGTGGATGTTCCCTGGCGGCTCCCGCTTCGAGAGGACCTTCTGTCCCAGGGCCCCATCTTGCACCCTGCTTTACCCTCTCTGGCTTTGATGGCCTGGCTATTGAATCCCAGGTCTTGAGAGATTGGGGGTCTCCGCTTCGGTGATTCCCACCATGCTCAAGGCACGCAAGTGCACTTCCAGGAAGATATACCATCGCACCTGGAGGGTGTATATCGCCTGGTGCAAGGGGGGGGTGGAGCCCCCGTTCCTTTTCGGTGTCCCGTGTGCTAGCTTTTCTTCAGCAAGGCCGTAAGCTGGCGTTGAGCACTATCAAGGGTCAGGTTTCTGCCTTGGCCATCTTTTTTCAGCGTCCTTTTGCGACGCATTCGTTGATTCGCACTTTTATTCAGGGGGTCCGACATGTCGCTCCCCAGGTGCGTACGCCTTTGGCACCTTGGGGCCTCAATCTGGTCCTCTCGTGGCTTCAGAAGCCTCCCTTTGAAAAATCAGGGAAATTTCCTTATAACTGCTTTCGCAGAAGGTGGCCTTTCTGGTAGCCATCACTTCTGCCAGACGAGTGTCAGAGTTGGCGGCTCTGTCATGTAGATCTCCGTATCTGGTCCTACACAGGGATAAGGCGGTTTTGTGCCTGTCACCTTCTTTCTTGCCGAAGGTGGTCTCTTCTTTCCACATTAACAAGGACATTGTCCTTCCTTCGCTATGTCCACGCCCATCCCATCCTAAGGAGATGCATTCCTTGGATGTGGTTAGGGCTCTGCGGGTGTACCTAGCAACCACGGCCTGCTTTCGGAGGTCGGATGCACTCTTTGTCGTGGTGGATGGACCATGCAAGGGCTCACACTACCAGGGCGATTAGCACTTCCTGGGCTTTCCGACATCAGGCATCGGTTTCTCAAGTGTGCAGAGCGGCTACATGGTCCTCAGTGCACACCTTTACTAAGTTTTACAAAGTTGATGTTTCAGCATCCTTGGATGCTGCTTTTGGCCACAAGGTTTTGCAGGCCGCTGTGTGAGGTTCCTCCGATTCTTTATGGCGAGTTCCCCGTTGGGTGAAGTTTTGTTTTTGCGTTACCCACCCCTCTTTTGACACTGCTTTGGGACGTCCCCAGGCGTAATGAAGAGATGCTGCATCCGTCAATGAACGAAAGAGAAAATTGGATTTTTTAACTCACCGTAAAATCCTTTTCTCTGAGTTCATTGACGGATGCAGCACCCACCCCTATGTTTGGTTCGAGCTTGCACTGCTTGTTACGGACTGAAGGCTGAGCTGGCTGGAGGGGGGTTATACCAGGGAGGACCGCCCCCTAGGAGGGGCTTTGTCTGCTTTTTAGCTGAACTGAAGTTCTGCCTAGTCCACTACTAGTGAAAGGTGGCATAACCCCAGGCGTAATGAAGAGATGCTGCATCTGTCAATAAACTCAGAGAAAAGGATTTTACAGTAAGTTAAAAAATCCTATTATCTGCTACAAGTGGTTAAACTGAACCTAGTATCAGATATATTTTTTCATGTTAAGTACATGTATGCAATGTAATGTCTACGTTCCACACTTGTGGTTATGTATCTCCTCTCACAGACATCATGGTACTTGCCCTGGCAATGTTTATTTTATCAAGTAGGTAAAATTGAAAATACTAGATAATATCATAAATGTACTTCTCGGCAAATTTTAAACTAAGGAGAACTGCTAAAAATATTTATAGAGGGTCGCACATCTTGGGATGGTAGGGTAGTTTCAAGTCATGAAGTCAAATTTATCAGGACTGCCTCAAATTATTTGTTAATATTTCCTCCAATTCCTAAGCAGATGTTTTGTGGGTCTTTACCCTTATGCATAACTACTATACTGTATGTGCCTCTAAAGTCTGTGTAGAGGGAAGACACCCTTTGCATAAGCTTTCACATAGTATGTAGATATGTAATTTTCTAACATCTTCTAGTATTGTGAGAGAAGACCCTCTGGTCCAGGACTGTTCCAGGTGCAGGGAGTACGGGGGGGGGGCAGGAGGGCACACACCAGGGGGGTAGGGGGGACACACACCAGGGGGGGTCGGGAGGGCACACACCAGGGGGGGTCGGGAGGGCACACACCAGGGGGGTCGGGAGGGCACACGCCACAGGGGGTTGGGAGGCCACACACCAGGGGGTAGCGAGGGCACACACCAGGGGGGGGTCGGGAGGACGCACACCAGGGGGGGTTGGGAAGGCAAACACCCAGGGAGGGTCGGGAAGGCAAACACCCAGGGAAGGTCGGGAAGGCACACACCAGGGGGGAATACACCAGGGGGGATAGGACAGGCACAAACCTGGGGGCAGTGACAATACTTTAGTTAATGCTACATGAAAAATCCATCTTCCCATTTGTCAGCTGACAGCCGGCACATCTATGCTATGCTGCAGTAGCTCAGCAGACTTAGCATAGAGGTGCCTGCAAGCTAAGCCACAATGAACCGTTAGGTGATTTTACTTTCAGGCACACTCGTTCTGCACCCTCTGCTCACAGCTCCTGTCACACCACCCCTCTCCAGGCGGGCACGATCTCGGAGCTCAGGCTCAGCCCACCCACTCTATAGCAGAAGCCTGGAGGCTCCACCTCGGGGGATGGTCCTTAGTCTTACTGGAGAGGGGCATTGAAACTGCTGATGAGTGAGGTAGGGGGCGGAGATGTGTGGACAGGAACAATCTCCAGCAACAAGTGCAGTGAAATGGCTGTAAGCTGTCCCGACCCGCAGCCGGGGACAAGAGCACAACGGGACAGGCGGCAACTATGCCCAGTGCGGGCTAAGGGGGCAGCAGCTGCTTTGGGCCCACCAACAGTGACAGGGCCCAGGTCACTTGCCCCATTTGCCCTGCGGTAAAGACGGCCCTGCAGAGCTGGTGGATTTTAGAGACCTTGCGCTCCTCCACCTTCCATTTCAGGATACCACACAGATGCTCAATAGGGTTTAGGTCTGGAGACATGCTTGGCCAGTCCATCACCTTTACCCTCAGCTTCTTTAGCAAGACAGTGGTCATCTTGGAGGTGAGTTTGGGGTCGTTATCATGTTGGAATACTGCCCTGTGGCCCAGTCCCTGAAGGGAGGGGATCATGCTCTGCTTCATTATGTCACAGTACATGTTGGCATTCATGGTTCCCTCAATGAATTGTAGCTCCCTAGTGCCGAAAACACTCATGCAGCCCCAGACCATGACACTACCACTACCATGCTTGACTGTAGGCAAGACACGCTTGTCTTTGTACTCCTCACCTGGTTGCTGCCCCACATGTTTGACACATCGAAACCAAATAAGTTTATCTTTGTCTCATCAGACCACAGGACATGGTTCCAGTAATCTATGTCCTTAGTCTGCTTGTCTTCAGCAAACTGTTTGCTGGCTTTCTTGTGCATCATCTTTAGAAGAGACTGCCTTCTGGGACGAAAGCCATGCAGAGCAATTTGATGCAGTGTGCGGCATATGGTCTGAGCACTGACAGGCTGACCCCCCACCCCTTCAACCTCTGCAGCAATTCTGGCAGCACTCACACGTCTATTTCCCAAAGAAAACCCCTGGAATATACTACCGCGCGCATGCACTCAACTCCTTTGGTCGACCATGGTGAGGCCTGTTCTGAGTCGAACCCATCCTGTTAAACCACTGTATGGTCTTGGCCACCATGCTGCAGCTCAGTTTCAGGGTCTTGGGAATCTTCTTATAGCCTAGGCCATCTTTATGTAGAGCAACAATTCTTATTTTCGAATCTTCTAAGAGTTCTTTGCCACAAGGTACCATGTTGAAGTTCCAGTGACCAGTATGAGAGAGTGAGAGCGATAACACCAAATTTAACACTCCTACTCCTCATTCACACTTGAGACCTTGTAACACTAACGAGTCACATGACACCGGGGAGGGAAAATGGCTAATTGGGCCCAATTTGGACATTTTCACTTGGGGTGTACTCACTTTTTTGCAAGCATTTTAGACATTAATGGCTGTGTGTTGAGTTATTTTGAGGGGACTGCAAATTTACACTGGAAAATCTGCTTTGAACAGCGCTTGCTTTTTACCACTATTCACCTTCTACAACATGGGTAACTTCTTTATAATTCTGTGCATAATTATTGCTATGACAAATATTTAAAGAGCAAATTGTGCCAATACTGTGCAAATTAGTGCAAAAAATATAGTGCATAAATCATTCAATATTCAATAAACAGTCTCTGCATATAAAGTGCAAGTGCAACATGTGCAATGTGTCTTCTTTTTGGTTTTGTTTTCTTGCTTCATTCATCCAACATAAAAGTCTATAAAACTTCCAATTTTATATAAGTGCTCGTGCTGTGCCTTATGTGAAGTAAGAAGATCTTTGGGGTATTGTACCCTGCTTACCAGATCCCATTGACTCTCCACCCGTGTCTGCCTCGAGGCGGTCACGGAGCGAATACAGCCGCATCACTGTTTTGTTTCCATTGGAATCAGAGTGTTGTTATCTATATGGGCAAATAAACGTGGTGATAAAGAGGTATACGATGAGAAGTCTTTCCTTTTTTACATAAACCTATTGAGAGCGGAGACGAAAGCACAGGATAAAGAGCAGCATATCCAGGGTCGGATTGTAGACCACAAGCGCATATTGACTTCTCCACACCGTACGGGTGGAGAGTCAATGGGATCTAGTAAGCAGGGTACAATACCCCAAAGATCTTCTTACTTCACATAAGGCACAGCACGAGCACTTATATAAAATTGGAAGTTTTATGGACTTTTATGTTGGATGAATGAAGCAAGAAAACAAAAACAAAAAGAAGACACATTGCACATGTTGCACTTGCACTTTATATGCAGAGACTGTTTATTGAATATTGAATGATTTATGCACTATAGTTTTTGCACTAATTTGCACAGTATTTGCACTAAATATTTTTAATATTTGTCATAGCAATAATTATGCACAGAATTGTATAGAAGTTACCCATGTTGTTGAAGGTGAATAGTGGTAAAAAGCAAGCGCTGTTCAAAGCAGATTTTCCATTTTTTCCTATAGTACACAAAAAAATCAGTGCACATGGGCTACAGCAGCAGCTGCAACAAATAGAATCTAGTACTGTGGCGCGTATAATACTAACCTGCAAATTTACACTGTTATACAAGCTGTACACGTATTACTTTACATTGCAACAAAGTGTAATTTCTTCAGTGTTGTCACATCAAAAGCTAAAATAAAATATTTACTAAAATGTAAGGGGTGTACTCACTTTTGTGAGATACTGTACTTTACATGCATGTACAAATCTGCTATCTGAAATATACCATTAATCTTAAAATGTGCTATTATAAGTTTTGCCTTTAGGCTCTCTCTAAATGTTTTGCCCAATTTTAAGAGTAGAAAAACCCCACAAAACACCGGTATATTTCATAACTTTTTACCATGTTAACATGTTAAAAATTAAAGTGCGTATATTTGTTCTGTAAGCTAATATGTCATCTTGTTTAGAAAAATGTTTACGCAAGTCAGATCTGATGGAACTTCTTAAGCAGTCTTCTTATTGCTGTTAAATATTTGTTAAAGAGTTAAATGTTAAGTCTGTTCAATACATTTTTTCCTGTTTGATGTGCAAGAAATAGCTGTAATCAATGAACATATATTTTTACAGATCAAAAAGACCTTTGACCCAACAACATCATATTTAGTGGAAGGTTTAAAACCCAATACAGAATATTTGTTTCGCCTTGCAGCTCGGTCTCAGCAAGGCCAGGGTGCTTGGACATCAGATGTTAAAGAGAGGACCATGCAGTCTAGTAAGTATATGTATACATATTTTTTCATCTATACCAGCAGAAAATTATGGAACGCGCTGTGTACAAAAACTGTGGCCATTAGGTTAAAAACTGCCAGTGCTGTATTGTATAAGAACTGCATTCATATTAAGCACTTGCAGTACATGTTACTGATTTTTTATTTTATTTTTTACCTGCAGTTCTTTTTTCAAAAACGTTAAATATTTTTAGTATCAAGTGGTTTTATTACAATAGGTTATCGTTCTTCATACAGATTTTGTAACTAAAATGTGTGTAGTCATGACTCCTTTTCAGTTCACAAATCAGTTACAGTACAGAATTAGAGCTAGTTTACACTAGTGTTGCTCTTTGAAGAGCAATCCGCACTCAGATCCTTCTTCAGAAGACATTTGACAGGCAGTAAGGAGGCACTGTATCGCGTCCTCACCGCCTGCTTTAACCCCCTTGATCGTCGCAATTGCAGGCCACTTCCATTCAGTTCGGTACTGCCTGCTGAACCTGACGGATAGTTGTTACCGAGACAGCATAGCAGCTGCATTGGCTCCCGCTGCTGTCAAAGTTAGTCAGCCAATGAGAAGAGAAAGGGGACAGGCTGGGTCACAGCTCCATGCCTGAATGGGTACATGGAGCTGCAGCTCGGCTTAGTTGTCTCCATAGCAAGCTGCATGATGTTGGTGCACTCGTCAGGAGGGAGGAGCCAGAAGAGCCGAAGAGGGACCCAAGAAAAAGAGGATCTGGGCTGCCCTATAAAAAACACTGCACAGAGCAGGTAAGCATAACATTTTTTTTTTTTTAACTTTAAAATCACTTTAATTTTAACCTCCCTGGCGGTTATCCCGAGTGTGGCTCGGGGTGAGTTTTCATTACCAAAAGCGGTAACCCCGAGCCACACTCTGCATCGCATTGTACGATCCCGGAAAAGTTACTTACATCCCCAGGATCCTGCGATGTCCCCCCGCTGTGTCATCCGGCGGAATCTTCACCCGATGCCTCTAGGTTCCGTGCTCCATTCCCTGCGAGCGTTGGGTCGCATGGGGGCAGAGCCCCGGGGCAAATTCAAAAAGTTCAAAACACATACAGTACACTGTAATCTGTAAGATTACATTACTTTATGAAATCATTTCACATCCCTTTTGTTCCTGGTGCTTTGTCTACTGCCCTGCATGCACTTTTATATTATATATGCAATTCTTTTTGTCTGGAAACTCGAGAATGTCCATGGCATTCAAAAAGTGTCCCTTTACGTCAAAAACTGATTTGGAACAGCTGAAAAACAGCGATGGTAAATTAGAATCATTTGCAGAATTGAGCAATACTGATTTGTGGGGAAAATCGTCATCAGACACTGAAAGTGGCGACAGCGACAATTCTGCAACTGAGCAAATTTCTGTGTTTTGATTTGATTACATTATTGAATACATTTTATTATTATTATATTAATATTTTTGATACTTCTTTATAGTTATATTATCATTTATGATTTAGTTCTTTCAAACTTTATCATACCCGGGATGTCTACTAGACTCTTGTTTGGACAGATTGTGAGTTATTCCTAAGGATTACAGGCCTACAATATAAAACGCCAAATTTCAATGCAAAAAAATGTACCGATTGGAGATGCAAAAATCTGACATAATCATACCGCCAGAGAGGTTAATAATGTGGAAGTTATGTTCCTGTAACCCCTTATTTATCACAGCCAAATCTGCAGGGAATTCCCACACCAGTGTTACATTCTCCATTGTAGGAGGTTTAAAATATATTGTTTTTATACCCAATGAGAATATATTGTTTTTGTACCCAATGAGATGAAGTCGTCTGCACATGAATATACATACTAGTATACAGTATGTGTGGTGTGCAGGCTGCTACTTACAACCACAGTAAAGATGCTGATAGCTAAACATATATGTTTCCAGCCTGTAATTGTTTTCATCTAACAAAAATTAGATGAGAAAGCAAAAAAACTGCTATGTTTCCCAAATAGAAAAGATATTTAAAAAAAAATAATAATTTGAAGCCTGACTGAAGTTGCAAGGTGCAAAATATCAAAGTTTATGAAGATCGTGCATCTAGATATACTGTAGCACTGGGCTTAGGTTCAGTGAGAAATAATGCAATACATACATTGCAGTGATGAAAATGGTAACATAATATATATATATGTGTGTATATATATATATATATGTATATATATCTCAAGGATAATATATAAAAGAAATCAACAGCACATGAAATAAATATAATATGTACAAAAAGTAAGTATATATGAAACTTGGAACTTCTTTTAACCACTTCAGCCCCGGAAGGATTTCCCACTTTAGGACCAGATCGCTTTTTTTGCGATTCGGCACTGCGTCGATTTAACTGACAATTGCGCGGTCGTGCGACGTTGTACCCAAACAAAATTTGCGTCCTTTTTTTCCACACTAATAGAGCTTTCTTTTGGTGGTATTTGATCCCCTCTGCGTCATTTCTGATCACCGCTATAAACAAAAGAAAATAAAAAATTTTGCAAAAAACACAAATTTCTTACTTTTTGCTAAAATACAAATAAAAAAAAAAATAATATAAAAAAACATTTTTTTCCATCAGTTTTGACTGATTTATATTCTTCCTCATATTTTTTTTAAAAAAAAATCGCAATCGGCGTTTGATTGGTATGCGCAAACGTTGCCGCGTTTACGGATGATAATTCATTTCTGGGGTTTTTTGGTTTTTTTTACTAGTAATGGCGGCGATCTGTGATTTTTAGCGGTACTGCGATATTGCAGCGGACATGTCAGACCATTTTGACACTTTTTTGGGACCATTGGCATTTATACAGCGATCGGTGCTATGAAAATGCACTGATTACTGTGTGAAGGCCATTGGCAGTGAAGGGGTTAACCTGCAGGGGGCGCTCTAAGGGTTAACTGTGTTCCCTGGGCATGTTCTAACTGTATGTGGGCTGCCCTGGCTGGGGGAAAGGGATGATCACAGCTTCCATATACAGGAAGCCTGTGATCAGCGCCCTTCCCCCTCTAACAGAACCGAGATCCGTGTTTACTTACACGGACCTCCGTTCTTTCAGTGCGGGGGGGCGATCGCAGGTAGCCGGCGGTGATCAAGTCTGCCCTACTGGCTCCCTGCCCCCCCCCCCAAACACAGTGAGCGTGCCTCCGGTGGCGCGCGCGCTCACAATGCTAGTTATCGCGGCCGCCGTCCTGTGACGGCATTTCGCGATAACGAGCCAACTTGCCGCCGTCACGCTGCGGCAGGCGGTCGGCAAGTGGTTAAAAAGTATCGCCCACAGTGCTTCTTCAAAAGAACATAGAACAAAGTCCATCTTAAAGTGGTTGTAAATCTCAGACATGAAATCTGAACAAACCACATCCCTCAATAGTGTATACTTGTCTCAATTAAGAGCACTAAGTGTCATTTCTGTCTGCTGCTTTGTTCTTCTGATATCCTGTGAGCTGTGTGGAAGGAGGTGTGTCTCTTCCCTCCAATCAGTTCTCAGAGCTCTCCTCACTGATGCAACTTCAGCTCTCCGCCCCCTGCTTTTCAGAGCCGAATGATTCTGTGTAAATTCTGCACTCATTGCCAAGGAGTCATTTTGTATAGACAAGTATATCTGCAAGCAATCCATTAATTATTTAATTTACATTTAAGAAAGTGCTGGAAGCTATTATTTGTACACTTAGCTTTACATACCATGCTGTTTAGTGGTTATTATTTTTCAATATAGTCTGTGTGTACATGTATAATTACATATATAATAGTGCTGTACTAAATGAATTACCCTTTTGCCCATTTCTTATTCGGGACATACATCATAATACTGTAACACATGGATTTTCCCTTTCTACATTTCATAATCAGGTGTTTTCACTCCAAAATATTGATCAATCTATATGCAGTGATGCTGCACTTTGAATTGATGTAGGGGAAGGACGGCTGCAGATAAACAGGTGTAGGAGGATTTGTTTCATCTGAGGCCAGTCACTTCACTGGATATATGTAAGGGTTTACAACCACTTTAATCTACAGTGTTCTCCACACAGGAAAAGCACTCCCCAGACATGCATACCCATCTTGTTAAAGAAAGGCAAACACAGCTTGAACAACTCAAGGGAAAGTGGTCAACCACAGCCCAAACAAAACTACGATAAGTGATCCTCCTCTGTCTGCACACACAGTAACTCCATAATCACAGGTGGATGAATAGACGATCACAAAGGAAAAAGGAACTTCACAAAGTGTACTATATTTATAACCAAGCATTTATTATAAATGATAAAATATACTCACAAAAGTATAATAGAAAAGAGGACACATATGAAAAGTTGATCTAGCTGTGGATGAGATTAGCTCTTGCTGTAAGCAAAGGAATCTCCCAGTTGCTCAGCTACAACCCGCTCACAGATCACAGCGGTCACACAGCGCCAAAGTGCCTACAGTATCTGGCTCCACCTCCCAATGCTTTTTGTCACATGGGACTTTGTTAGAGGGATCCCATATCTTCATATATATTGGTATCTCTAGGATTTTTAAGTATAGCAGCTGACTTATGTTTCACCAATATTTGTTCGTTTTGGGGGCTTTATTATTATAGATTTCGTTTTATTAGCACTTAGTTATTTCACTGTAGCAGGAATGGCTTAGTATTATAAGATGCAGAATATGTTTGGCTATGGAGATAAAATCTCCTGATTTACCTGAATATCTGATGTGACCGTTTGGGTCAGCCACTTGTTCAGATTTGATAATCACAGTTAAAGTGCACTTCATTTTTAGCAGCCACTGTTTGGGAAAGCCTAATATGCTTGCCCTTTACCTAGGTATGCTGAATATAAACAGACCAGCTGTTCCCAAATGAGGACTAGGCAAAAATGTCTACACAGGTTACAGTCATTGCCAAGGAGTCATTTGGTATAGACAAGTATATCTGCAAGCAATCCATTAATCATTTAATTTACATTTAAGAAAGTGCTGGAAGCTATTATGTGTACACTTAGCTTTACATACCATGCTGTTTAGTGGTTATTATTTTTCAATATAGTCTGTGTGTACATGTATAATTACATATATAATAGTGCTGTACTAAATTAATTACCCCTTTGCCCATTTCATATTCGGGACATACATCATAATACTGTAACACATGGATTTTCCCTTTCTACATTTCATAATCAGGTGTTTTCACTCCAAAATATTGATCAATATATGTGCAGTGATGCTACATAACTGGTAAAGGCCTCTCACTCAGTGTTTAGCATCTTGGACTAGTTTGTAACATGTTGCTCTGTAACTTTGTTTAATGTCTAATTAAAAGTTCCTTTCTTTCAGCTCAAGTGAACAGGGCTGCCACACTTATTGAAAACCAATGTTGACAGCTTTATTGCTGGCTTAGATTTTAGAATTTACCAGTTTACTGGCACAATGTTAGCTAGATATTGAGTTTAAAGAATGCAGTAACAGTCACTGCTAAGTGTATAAAACATGTTATTTTAGTTTAATGGATTGATTCTGGCAGTTTCCATGGGAGCAGATTTCCCATTATTTGCAATTAACTAAAGCTTTTCACAGATTTTTTGCCTGTATATTAGTTCTTCACTGCATGAGCTGTGGCAGCTAGTCTGTGTTTGTCCTGTCTTTTTCCATCTCAAAAAAATCACTTACATTACTGTTATGCTATTAAGAGTATGATACATTCATCTAAGGAACATTTTATTTTTGATTGAATGGACATAACTCATCATTGTTTATTCAGTTAATAGCATTTTCACTTGTAATACTTTACATGCTATGAAAAAAAATGATTCTTACTTGAGTGGTAACTTAATTTTATATGGGAGGTAGTTGTAAAGTATCAACGTGTCTAGTGTACCCACACTCTGCTTCAAGTCCCTAGAACTCACACTGCCTTGTGGAAAAAAGAAAGGTTCATAAGCAACACATGTGTGTTACCAAAAGAAAATTTTTAAACAGTTTATTTTTAATTGACTTCAAGCTTTCCACTGTATTACAACATTTAATTTTGAATTACGTCTGAATCCTTTACTTTTGCCTTGCTATGAGTTTTGGCAGAAAAACTCTGGTGTGGCTTGGTATATATACCAATGTGTCTTTTTTTTTTTTTTTTAATTGTCCTCACTTTTTCTGATTTTATTCTCAGCCTTAATATTTTGAGGGAAGCCTGCTCAGTCCATTGTTGTCCATTGTCTCTATTGTTTACCATCTTCTTGTTTCCTGCACTGGGGCTTTGCTGTACATGCATGGGTAGGAAACCAATGTTCCCTATCACACTCTCCCACACATACACTTGCTTACTGTGCATTGTGCTTTCAGGAAACTCCTGTTTGTTCCCGAGCCTCACTCCAAATATATCTGCTAGGTTGTAGGCCCTAGCACCATCAAAGTTTAAAGTAAAATCCATTAAACTAAAGGTAAAGTATATTTATTTGTTTTCTGAAGACGCCAAATTTTAACTGCTTAAGTACCATTTTAATACAACATAAACAGAATCATTCTCTGGTGTGTTTTCATAGAAGAAAATACTGCAGTTTTTAAAAATGAACAGTGAAAAATACAGCTTGTGGTACTTTAGGAGTTAAATGTTCAGTAAGGGTCTTTCTTGGAGCATGGAAATCAGCCTGCTTGTTGAGCAGAACAGGTGAGTAAAGAACCCAAAGCTTCTCAAATGCAGTCCATCCTGTCAGGCCTTACGAAAGTTCATGAACTGAGGATTTGCCAAGTTCATCTTTGTCTTGAACTGCCATGTAAATCCAGGTTTGAACAAATTTCAGTACCATGTTAAGTGCTCATGTGAATGTTGCTGGTAAGACCATTTGGTAGCTGTGAGAATGTTGCGCTTTGTGTTGGACAAGGAACCCTGCCATTCTATTGAACCAAGCACTTATGCAAGGATTTATGAGGTCAGATAAACTTACAGTGGTTTGAAATAGTACCATCAAAATAGTAGAAGCTTTCATATATATACCTACTGATAATTTATCATGGTTTCTTGTAATTAAAAACTATTACCTACTAATCATGTCAATGATAAACCAAAAATAAAATTAGAACATAATAGAATCTTGTTCTGTTTAAGCATTTATCCAATACCACATAAGATGATCTGGCCTCTGCCTTGCTTTCAGTTATATCCAGAAAGTCTAATGTATATTTTGATGATAAAAGGTAGGTGATGGAAAAATTGAATGCTGGTAATTTTAGTTTATTTTATTGATTTTATTTTATTCAGAACATTCATGTTCATTTTTTTTAATTATTTTTTTCCTTTTCTTGCTTGATTACCAAACTTCCTAAGGCATTACATTATTTTGACAGGTTCAGAGTATTAACAATTAAATAAATTGTCAAGGGAACAAGGAGCTAGGGTTTTACCACAACCAACTAAAAGTAAAAATGGTCCTTGGATGCAAAAATAAAATAACTAATTATTTTTCTAGTCGTTCTACATTCAAAACCGATATTGGCTTAGACAGAATGAAAAAAAAAAAACTATGCAATGTTCGTACAGCAATCTCCCCACTGTGCTGTTGTGTTCTGACTGGGGGACCACCCTCTTTGGGGAGCGCCCCCCCCCCCACCAGGACACACTGGTCAGCTCTCGCAGCCAATTTACTGCTGTTTGGCATTATGCTTTTGCCAGTAAAAACAAGTTAAAGCGGTAGTCTACCCAGTAAAAAAAATAAATAAAAAAAATAAAAACCTGCAAGACGATAGCATAATGAGCTAGTATGCACCGCATATTAGCTCATTATGAAATACTCACCTTGAAACTAAGATTCCTCCTGGCTGCTCGGTCCCCTCTAAGGGAGCGGAGATCTTCCCTCGGATCTTGCTTCCGGGTACGCGGCTCCGGCGCTGTGAATGGCCGGAGCCGCGAGACGTCACTCCCACGCATGCGCACGGGACCCGTCTTTCCGGCAAGGTCCGGCCCTATCGCCAGGCTTTTGCCAGGACATTCACGGCGCATGCGCAGGGACATACACGGCGCATGCGCCGTAACGCTGCAGCTGCTTAGAGGGGGAATATCTCCTAAACCGTACAGGTTTAGGAGATATATATTTTACCTACAGGTAAGCCTTATAGGCTTACCTGTAGGTAAAAGTAAACAAATTGGGTAGACAACCACTTTAAAAGAATAGCAGTTTCCTAACTGTAAAAACGACCCTTGAAATGAGCCCCTAACACTAAACCTCACCAGCACTGTCCACTTAGCCCCTCCGTAAAATGTGTTTCCTAAAATGTAACCTCACCATAATACTTAACTGTTCCCCTCACAAATAACCCTAAATCTAATTTAATTCTAAGGTATTTGCTAATGCTAAATTAAACCTCACAGCATTATGTTGATTGTATTGTAAGGAAAGGAAGCATAGTATAAAAAGAGAGCTTTGTGTGGAGGAAGGGCAATCACACAAGTCTGGACATCTAATACCAGACACAAATAACAAATGTAAAACTATGTACGATACATAAGCACAGGAACAGACATGAAACAATGCAAGGCTAACAGACAAAAACTAAAACTACAGCAAGAACAGGAACAAGATGCTGCAATGTAGAAAACATTCACAAAATAGACCATCAATCTCATTCTCTTGAGAGGGAAAGAGCTTGTAAATGCATAAAGAAAATGTTGGGACAAAGCACAACTAAGAACAGTTTAATACACAGACTAAATACATAGAAACTCAGATCTTGTTTACACATGCGCTGAGACACTGGCTTTGTTATTTAGAATTGCTTTCTGCTAAAAGACTCTTTAAAAGTGGGACAGCATGCCCCCTGATGTAGCATGTTGCATCCACCACCTGTGGAAACAGCGATGAAAAGTAAGGCACCATTCACACAGGGGCGACTGTCGCTCCGACTTGGGTAGCCTCAAGTCGCCCCAGGTCGCTTGACATCTGAAATCCCATTGAAATGAATGGGAGCCACCGAGGGTAAGTAAAGTTACCCTAAAGTCTACAGTTCGCTGGACCCCGCTGAACTCCGATGGGTTCAGCCT
>BLSH010113266.1:14769-35076 GCA_018402905.1 Glandirana rugosa
TCAAAAATATACTATTACGAATGGACATTACAAAATACAAAAGAAGAATCGTCCTTACATTGAAAAAAATACGACACAAAATAATTAGAAAAAACGAAAAGTCCATACGGTAAGTCGACGTCGTGACTAAATATGCAGCCTGTGGGTTAAATGAAAAAAAAGAATTGGTGGGTGTGCCCACCATTTAAAAACCGCCTTTCACCCACCCACTTCTAATGGTGGGCTTAGCGCCATTTTAAAAATATATACTGGAGCATAGGGGCAACCACCCTAATTTCCACCCACTGCCCCTATGCTCTGGTATATATGCTCTTTTTTTAACTGTGGTGGTGAAATCACCTCCAACAGCGCTGGAGTCCCTAATTTGTGTATGGTGGGAGCAAACGCTGTTGCTGTCCCCATGAATAAATCAGTGCTGCAGCTGAATGGCATACCTGAAAAGCAAAAAAGATTAATAAAACACAGCATAAAAAAAGTTACATTCCTGCTAAGAAGAAAACATAAAACATTACAGGTAAGCATTATCATATAAAAACTTTACATACCCGCAGAGGAAACATAATAAAAAAACCGTAACAAAACATTACAGGTATGCATGAAAAACATTAATAGAGAGAGAAAAACAAAAAACTTACAACTGTTTTTGTTTTTTTTATTTTATATATATATATATTTTTTTTTGTGGTTTTAAAACTTTATTTTGTGGTATGCTTTTTTTTTTTTTTAACAATGGTTCCAGTTTGGGGTCTTTAAAATGCTGTGACATCTTGGAGACCCTGTGAAATTGTGCCCTGTTCCTGTGTAGTGCTGTACCCTATGATTATACTCAGCTAGTGAATGGTAGCGCTGGAAACAGTCACCAATGCAAAGACCAGGCTGGTCAGGACAGGAGGGAAATTAAAAATGGGTGTCACGCCTGTATCCGAGGTGTCTGCAGACACAACATCACTTTTGGGGGGGTTGGTTGGTAGGGGTACCAGGAACGGCATGCAGATAATGCCGCTCAAGTAGCCGGCTCACTGCATTAGAATTGGGAAACAGAATCTGTGACAATCTCTTCCTGGAATTTAATGAAGGATCCACTCCATCCTGACGCTTTATATAGCACATGAGCGTTCAGCAAAGCCAATAGGAATAAGTATACAGACACTTTTTTCTACCAGCGTCTGACCTTATGGGCAATTAGGTATGGCACCAACAGCTGGTCGTTATGGTCCACCCCTCCTATATTTTGGTTATATTCGTGGACACAGAGGGGTTTCTCCACAACACCAGTCGCCGTTGTAATTTGGACTGCCGTGTCTGCGTGAAGGGAGGAAAGAACGAAAACATTCTTTGTATCCCTCCACTTCATTGTGAGCAAATTACCACTTTTCAAGCAGGCTCTCTTCCCCTAAGTCGGGATTCTACCTTTGGGGGAAGCCCTGGCGATTAGGTCGCATGGTGCCACATGCGCCAATTCCAATTGAGTAATAATTGTCCACATACAAATGGTACCCCTTTCCGAATAAGGGTGACACCAAGTCCCACCCAATCTTGCCAGCGCTCCCTATGTAGTCTGGGCATCCTTGCGGCTCCACATGACTATATTTACCCTTGTAAACCATAAAACTACATGTATACCTGTGGCCTTGTCACAGAGCTTGTACATCTTGACCCTGTATCTGGCACGCTTGCTGGGAAGGTACTGTTTGAATGCAAGATGGCCAGAAAACGTAATCAGGGACTCGTCTACGCATGCAACTTGTTCGGGAATAATGGTTTACGAGGGGCCAAATTTTGTGAAGCCGATCAAATTCAGGGTCACCCCAAGGACGACAGAGTTAATTGTCATTGAAGTCCATTAAATGCAGGAGCTGCTTGTATCGTGCCCTGGTCATGCAAGCAGAGAACACCGCATATGGTGAATTGGGCCAGTGGACCAATATGACCGCAGCTCAGATTTTTTAACTATGCCCATGAGGAGGGTAAGGCCCAGAAAGGTCTTAAATTCTGGAACCATAAGTGGCTTCCAGTCTCTGGCAAGTGACAATCGGGGATTAGCTGCGATAAATTGACCAGCATACAAATTGCTTTGGTCCACAATAGATCTATAGAGATCTTCGGTGAAAAACAGCGAAAAAAAATGGCTGTAAAATCAACAGTATTCACCTGAATTCCGGGTTGACCAGTGAATGGGGGAAGTACGGGTACTGAATTAGTGGTGGGTTGCGAATTAGGGTTAGCATGTTCAGCGGGAAGGGCACTATGGGCTCTGCGGGCCTGTCTTTGTCTTCTTTGTGGCTGCGGGAGACTACTTGTGCAAGCCACACCAGCTTGAACTGGACTTATGGGACTCGCCACATCACCAAGTTTTACTGCAGTGCTGGTTGTACGACCAGGGGGTACTAGGCCGCTGGTGCTTGCCAATTCACCAGAAGGAGTAGCGGCACTAGTACTGGCTCTGTGCTCCATACGAGAACTCTGCGGTCCTTGCACCTCAACAGCAGAATTTGATCGGGTGCACCTGACCTTAGCACAGACCACTCCATCATCAGAGCTATTTGTCAGGGTGCCGCTGGTGTCTACAGGTTCGTATGCTGAGCCTGAATCTGACAGTGGAGCTTCCCAATCGCTCTCATCTGTCATGCTCAGCAATGCACAGGCCTGTTCACTAGCGTACGTCCGATTCGACATTTTGGGCTCTAAATTTATATGTACACTAGTGTGACTCACAGATAAAAAAGCGCAAAATCTGAATTCGAAGACTCACCCGTACAGGGGAGTCCTCACACGGAGGACTGATAGTACATCTGTCATAACACAATGCTATATGTGCGTCAGCATACCATATGAAAACGGCAAAAAATAGGAGAAGGGCAAAAGCCCAGCAGATGGTATAGAGTGACCCAAGACAGTATGTTACAAAAATGAAAAATGTTTATTGGACATATTTTAAAAGCATGAGACATACATTGTCAATTGACCTCCACCAAACGCCACATAAAATTGCTACACATATACAGAGCCCCAAAACAAGTTATAAACTTATGAGGGGGGATAATTGAATCTCCCGGTCACAATGTATGCTAGCCGAGTTAAAACTCATGAGTCATGACCACCCATGTGAGAGATGAGTATTGGGGGCGATGCACGGTGACCGTGGGTCATCCGCCCACAGGAGCCTAAATGGGAAAGGGGATGATAAGACGTATGTGTAAGATTCATGAACTGTGCAGGACTATGCCTCCTAAGCATATGAATCTATGAAGATGAAAACTGGCAATGAAAGTTCAAAATAGTCTTGGTGTACTAATTGATCTATACAGATCCTTGTGATGTATCGGCAGAAGATACAGCCGACATTGAGTGTTCAATAAAAATGATGAAAAAGTGCACCTGGTTGTCAGATCCTGTTTCAATTGCTACCAAAATCGCTGTCAGGGATCGGGCGTGAACTCTGCCAACGTTGCAGATATGTGTGATGTGTTTTGTAAGTGACCGTGATCTATTAGATACCGGACTTGGGTGGGCTGGGCTAGCAGGTATCTGGGCTAATCCCGCTAATGCTGCGTTTTTTTAGAACACTAATCTAGTTGTGACGCTAATATATATCTGATCAGATCACAGGTATTGATCTGTTCAGATATTGCAATAGTATCTAACACCTATCGTGTGTGTGTGTGTGTGTGTGTCAGAGTACCTGGCTAACTGACCTTGCCTGGTATTTACGCTGACCCTAACTTAGTCTAAAGCATAACTGAGGTCACTGCTGGGCGATCAGGGGGTTAAAACCTATATAAGGTGTATGTATATACAGTTGTGCTCATAAGTTTACATACCCTGCAGAATTTGATTTCTTGGCCAATTTTCAGAGAATATGAATGATAATACAAAAACATTTTTCACTCATGGTTAGTGTTTGACTGAAGCCATTTATTATCAATCAACTGTGTTTACTCTTTTTAAATCATAATGACAACATAAACTACCCAAATGACCCTGATCAAAAGTTTACATACCCCAGATCTTAAAACTGTGTATTAACCCCTTTAACATTAATGACCACTTGCAGTCTTTTGTGGTATTTGTGGATGAGGCTCTTTATCTTCTCAGGTGGCAAAGCTGCCCATTCCTCTTGGCAAAAAGCCGCCAGTTACTGGAAATTCTTGGGCTGTCTTGCATGAACTGCACGTTTTGAGATCTCCCCAGAATGGCTCAATGATATTGAGGTCAGGAGACTGAGATGGCCGCTCCAGAACCTTCATTTTATTCTGCTGTAGCCAATGACAGGTCGACTTGGCCTTGTGTTTTGGAACATTGTCATGTTGGAATGTCCAAATATGTCCCATGCACAGCTTCCTGGCTGCTGAATGCAAATGGTCCTCCAGTATTTTTTGATAACATACTGCATTCATCTTGCCATCAATTTTGACCAAATTTCCTGTGCGTTTATAGCTCACGCGTCCCCAAAACATCAGCAATCCATGTTTCACAGGCCTTGTTCACTCCTCTCCAAATGTAGGGTTTATGGTTGTGGCCAAAAAGCTCAATTTTGGACTCATCACTCCAAATCACTTTGTGCCAAAAGGTTTGAGGCTTGTCTCTGTGCTGTTTGGCGTATTGTAAGCGGGATACTGTGTGGCATTTGCTTAGTAATGGTTTTCTTCTGGCGACTTGACCATGCAGCCCATCTTTCTTCAAGTGCCTCCTTATTGTGCATCTTGAAACAGCCACACCACATGTTTTGAGAGAGTCCTAAAGTTATTTGTGGGTTTTTCTTTGCATCCCGAACAATTTTCCTGGCAGTTGTCCCTGAAATATTAGTTGGTCTACCTGACTGTGGTTTGGTTTTAACAGAACCCCTCATTTTCCACTTCTTGATTAGAGTTTGAACACTGCTGATTGGCATTCTCAATTCCTTGAATATCTTTTTATATCCCTTTCCTGTTTTTACCTTTTCCCGCAGATCCTTTGACAATTCTTTTGCTTTCCCCATGACTCAGAATCCAGAAACGTCAGTGCAGCACTGGATGAAAGCTGCAAGGGTCTGTCAGGAGTCCAGAAACTCATTGACCTTTTATGCACACACAATTGTGTCAACTTGTGTGCATGTTATCAGGCCAAAATCACCAGGGTATGTAAACTTTCGATCAGGGTCATTGAGTAGTTTCTGTTGCCATTATGATTTAAAAAGAGTAAACACAGTCGATTTGATAATAAATGGCTTCAGCCAAACAATAACCATGAGTGAAAGAAATGCTTTTGTTATTCATATTCTCTGAAAAATTGCCAAGAAATCATAACATTTTTTAAAACAACGTCTATGGAACTTTTTAAGTACCGGACTTTGTCGCCATTCCGCGAATGCGCGCAATTTTCAACCGTGTCATGTATGGTATCTATTTACTTGGCGTAACTTCCTCTTTCACAATATACAAAAAAATTGGGCTAACTTTACTGTTGTCTTATTTTTTTAACTCAAAAAAGTTAAATTTTTCCCAAAAAATCGCGATTGAAAGACCGCTGCGCAAATACCTTGTGACAAAAGTATTGCAACGATCGCCATTTTATTCTCTAGGGTGTTTGAAAAAAAAAAATATAATGTTTGGGGGTTCTAAGTACTTTTCTAGCAAAAAAACAGTTTTTAGCTTGTAACCAACAAATGTAAAAAAGGGGCCCGGTTGGTAAGTGGTTAAGCTTCCTGTTTAAGTAGATGACCGGGTGCTCCTCGCCGTCTCTGATCTGAGACAGAACAGCACCTAGTCCCACCTCAGAGGCGTTGGTTTGAACGACAAACTCCTTTGTGAAGTCTGGGGTCACGAGCACTGGCTGTACAGAAAAGGCTTGCTTCAGTTTCTGGAAGGCCTTTTCAGCTTCGGGATTCCACTTAACCATTCCTGACGCTCTATCCTTTGTGAGATTGGTCAGAGGGAAGGCAATGGTGGCAAAGTCGGGGATGAAGTGTCGGTAATACCCTGTAATCCCCAGGAAGGTCCGATCCTGTCTCTTGTTCACCAGTTGGGGCCACTTTTGAATGGCCTTGATGTTATTGGTTTGGGGCTTAATCAGACCTCGACCAATCACATACCCAAGGTATTTGGCCTCCTCGAGACCTATGGCACATTTCCTAGGGTTGGATGTTAAACCTGCTACCTTCAGTGAATCTACTACTGCCTGCACCCAGGGCAGATGTGTTTCCCAATCAGGGCTGTGGATGACATCATCCTCACAGCGGCCTCAAAGTCTTGTCCATCATCCTCTGAAAAGGATGCAGGGGCCCCATGCAGACCAAACAGCATTCGTTTGTATTGGAAGGAACCTTTGGGGATAGAGAAGGCTATTTTTTTCCTTTGCTAACTCTGTTAGGGGGATCTGCCAGTATCTCTTAGTTAGGTCTAGGATTGTTATGTCCCGAGCCCCTCCCAACCTATCCACAGGTTCGTCAACCCGCGGCACTGGGTATGTGTCTAACTTAGACACTTCAGCTTATTAAAATCGTTACAGAACCGGATAGTGCCATCGGGCTTTGCAACCAGTACTATAGGGCTCGACCAGGTGCTGTGGCACTCCTCTATCATGTCTAACTCCAACATGGTTTTTATTTCTCTCGCCACCACCTCTCGTCTAGCCTCAGGTATTCGGTAGGGTTTTAAATTTACATGAACCCCAGGTTCCGTGATTATGTCATGTTGTAGCACAGTGGTCAGTCCGGGTAGGGAAGAGAAAAAGTCTCTATTTTTACTGACAAATTCCTTAACGTCATTTTGTTGCATCAGTTACAAGGACTCGGTTATGGGGACATCGGAGGTTAGGGGTATCCTGTCTTTTTGGGGCATGGGCACTGCCAATAAAGTCTCCCTGTCCTTCCATGGCTTTAGGAGATTGACATGGTAAATGTGCTCCGGTTTCCTTTTCCCAGGTTGGTAAACGTTGTGGTTTACTTCCCCTACTCTTTCCATAATCTCATAGGGACCCTGCCACTTTTCCAGGAATTTACTTTCGACCGTGGGGACTAGCACCAGCACTCTGTCCCCGGGGTTGAAAGTTTGAGTCTTGGCACCCTGATTGTAAACCTTTCTCTGGGCCTCCAGGGCTTTCTCCATATGCTCTTGTACAAGGGGCAGGACCGCCGTGATTTGATCCTGTATCAAGGAGACGTGCTCTATGATGCTTCTATATGGGGTGGCCTCTCCCTCCCACGTCTCCTTTGCAACATCTAGCAGCCCCCTGGGATGTCTACCATACAAGAGTTCAAAAGGGGAATACCCCGTAGACGCCTGCGGAACCTCTTTTATGGCAAACATGAGGTACGGCAGCAAAAATCCCAATTTCGCCCATCTTTATCCACCACCTTTTTTAGCATACTTTTGAGGTTCTTGGTAAACAGAAGTACGGAGATGGGAGATTTTGTACAATTTACACAATTCCCTGGTCACTCTGGACATGAATGGGGTACCCTGGTCCGCCAAGATCTCACCTGGACCAGTTCCTTGGCAATCGTCTTAGCGGAGGTATTCTGCAAGGGTATGGCCTCAGGATAATGGGTCGCATAGTCCAGTATCACCAGGATGTGCTGGTGTCCCCGGACAGATATTACTACTGGTCCCACGAGATCCACTTCAGTTATGGAAAGTGGGACAAGGGGACTACAAAAATGGGGTGACAGGGCTGTCATTTGACACTCAGGGCATGACTCACAGTATTCTTTGACATCTGCATACAACCCAGGCCAGAAGAATCTCTGGTTTTCTCCATACCTAAATGTCCCCAATTACATGACCATGGGCCAGGTCTAGCACTATCCGGCGGAAGGGTTTGGGAACCACTAGCTGTTCCAGTTCATCCTCTCTTGTTTCACCATCTGATACAACAAATTATTTTTAAGCGTCATGTAGGGAAAAGACACCCCCTCCTCAATTGGGGTCCACCGGTTCCCCATCCATCTATACGTTTTCTCTGACTCTGAGGAGAGTGACATCCCATAGTTGTTGTTACGTACCTGGTGGACGAGTCTGACTTATGCAGGGGGTCACCTCTCTTGCTGCCCTGGTTTGCGAACCCCTGGTAGTGCAGATAGGGTGTTCAAGAGCACAAGGGGGCACAGGGTTGGACTGAGTCACTTGGTGATGCGTAAAGGTCCACTGGAGCTCGTGCTAGGCAGGAGAGTGGTGGTGTGGTCGGGTGCAGGCAGGGTTGGCAACCTGCGGGTGGCAAAGGTACAGAAGAATCAGGCAAAAGAGTAGTCGTAGACAGGCCGGGGGTCAAGGCAGGCAGAAAGTAGCGAAGTAGCAAAGTCCAAGTAAAGCCAGGGTGAGGATTCCTCAATCCACTCTGTAGCAGCAGGACTGCCAGGCTGGATGACGCTGTGTATCACAGTAGCAAGCCACTCCGAGCATACAGAAGCCGGCTGGGAGCTCTGAGCGAGGCTTGGCTGTCACCGCTGTCCAGGCACAGGGGGATGACGTCCAAAGCATGCAACGCATTTCGTGGGCATGTCGGCTCTGCTGACATGACCGCGCCCCTTCTTCAGGCTAGGATCATCCTTTTAATCCTTGTGCCAATACATTTTTACTGTACTTTTACACTTAGAGGCGCCTCTTCATGTCTTGTTTTTTTCTACAATCGAGGATGGTCTCCACCTCGAATTCCTCCTCTCCGTCCACCAAGACTGGTTCTGGGGGTGCTGTGCTACACCCCAGAAAGACATCCTTAACTGCTGGCTTTAGCAGATTAACGTGAAAGACCAGATATATACGCAGAGACGGAGGTAGGTCTAGCTCATAGGCTACTCGGTTGACCTTTCTTTTAATAGGAAATGGTCCTATGTATCTGGGTCCCAGTTTTTTAGAGGGACAGGAGAGTCTTAAGTTTTTCATGGACAACGAGACCCGCTGATCAACTTGTAAGTCCAGTTCTCCCCGTCTCCCCCTATCAAAATTTTTCTTGCTGGTAGCCTGGGTTTGGGAGAGGGTCTCCTGAAGGAGCTTGTTGTTTCTCTCCAAAAATTGTGTCATATCCAGAACAGCAGGTACGGTGCTTTCCAAGGCCAGATCTGGTAGAATGGTAGCCGAGGTTCACCCAGAAGGGGAACTGCTTGGCAGCAGACTGGACAGAATTATTGTAGGCAAACTCGGCTACTGGTAGGAGAGAGACCCAGTCATCTTGAGAGTAGGAGGAATAGCACCGCAAATATTGTTCCAGGGTCTGGTTGGTCCTCTCCTTTTGACCATTGGACTGGGGATGGTAGGCCCGAGGTGAAGGCCAACTCGATCCCCAAAGTGGCACACAGGGACCTCCAGAAGCGGGAGGTGAACTGCACTCCTCGGTCTGACACGATGTTGGTAGGAATCCCGTGTAAGCAGACCACCTCCTTTATGAAGGTTTCAGCTGCTGAGGGAGTGCCTTTCATTGGTATGAAATGAGCCATTTTGTAAGCCGGTCCACAACCACCAAAATTGTGTTGAATCCTGCTGACGGTGGTAATTTGACTATGAAGTCCATTGCAATCTGGGACCATGGTCGTTCCGGGGTGGGCAATGGATTAAGTAGTCCCCAGGCCTTAGATTTCTCTGTTTTACTTCTGGTGCAGACAGGGCAAGCGGTTGCACAGTTCTGGCAATCTTCCTTCAGCCGAGGCCACCAGAATGAGCGGGAGAGTAGCTCTGTTGTCTTGCGACCACCAAAGTGCCCAGCCATCTTGGTGTCATGGAGTCTGAGGGTTGCTGAGTGGAGTTCCTGTGAAATATACAGTCTATTCTCAAACCACCACAACCCATTTTTCAGTATGAGTTGGGAATCCGGTGGTTCAATAAGGTCAGTGCAGGATTTCCTGATCCGAGTCAAAAGATCCTCCTGGGTAAGCAGGAAACTGTGGGCCAGGAGGATAGTGTCTGGCGGGGACGTGTCCTCTGGGACATGGAACATCCTTGACAGCGCATCCGGCTTTACGTTTTTCACCCCGGGTCTGTAAGTGATATGGAGCTGGAAGTGACTGAAAAACAGTGCCTGTCGGGGTTTCAGACTTTTGGCGGTCCGCAGGTATTCGAGGTTTTTATTATTAGTAAAAACCAATACAGGGTGAGCTGCCCAGTCCAGCAGAAACGTGAATCCTTCTTGGTGAGTTGGGTTATTAGGGCGATGACTGCTGAAAACCCCTTGATGAACTTCCGGTAAAAGTTTGCAAATCCAACCAATCGCTGGACTCCCTTCTTGTCAACTGGGGCAGGCCAGTCCAGGATGGCCAAGACCTTTTGTAACGTACCTGGTGATGGAGTCTGATTGTGCAAAGGGCAACCTCTCTTACGACCCTGGTTCGGGAGTAAATAATAATTACTGATAAAAATAGCAGCCTGCTACTGAGGTATATAGATAAATGCCCCAATCAAAAAATAAATAAAAACAAGTAGCGGCGCATATCATATAAAAGCTCTGATTATAAATTGAAGCATATGAAACATTAATACAGAATATTGTATGCACATAATATATGATAAAACATGCATAGAAGAAAAAAAATCAGTCCGGGATCAGATGAGCGCACAGTTTTTCAACAAGCATGTGCAGCATACAAATAAATGTCTCTTGTGAGTGAAGGATTAGCACCCAGTGTGGAAAAGGTCTAGGTAATCTAGGTACACAGTGTCCAAAACCACCACCTCTGATAAACCGCTTACCAGAACATTTTGACTTCCAAATTAATGGAGTAGCCAAAAAGCGCCTGCAGGGACATGTAACCTCCCTAATGAGATCAGATGTTACTCCTGTGTATTCCTTAGAGCAGCGTGGGCGATCTCCACCAATCCTCAAGAGATGTAGCAAGAGATACACAAACACATAGCGTAATCCCTCACAGGAGTGAAGAAGTCCAATAAGTCGGACACAGCTGGCACCGAGTCTTCTGGGCAGGCGTTGGACAATAAGGCGGGACGGTAGCCGTAATTGGCAAAGAAGGGTGATTGCTGGGTGGCCGAGTGGACCGAGTTGTTATACGCGAACTCTGCCAGCGGTAGGAGCGTAACCCAGTCGTCCTGGGAGAACGATGAGAAACAGCGTAGGTACTGTTCTAGAGTCTGGTTGGTACGCTCCATCTGGGCGTTCGTCTGGGGATGATATGCTGAGGACAGGGACAGGCCAATCTTCAGGGAATTTTACAAAGAACTCCAGAACTTGGACGTGAATTGCACGCCACGGTCGGAAACCACATCCGTTGTAATCCCGTGTAACCGTACGATCTCCTTAATGAATATTTTGGCCGTCTCTGCGGCTGAAGGTGTGCCTTTCATATGCAGAAAGTGGGCCATCTTGGAGAGTCTATCCACTACCACAAACATGGTCGAGCAGCCTTCGGAAGGGGGTAACTTCACTAAGAAATCCATGGATATTGTGGCTCCAGGGCCTCTCCGGGACAGGGAAAGGTTTAAGAAGGCCCCATGCCCGGGTCTTACTCCCCTTACACCGGCTGCAGGTAGTGCATGATCCCACATAGAACTTACAGTCCTCTCCAATTCGGGGCCACCAGAACGTGCGCTGCACCAGTTCCAAGGTTTTGCGTGCCCCGAAGTGCCCAGCGAGGCGGTGGTCATGGCAGAGGTCCAAGACTGTGGTTTGCAGGTGCTCCAGTACAAAGATCTTGGTACCCTGCCAGAACAACCCGTCCTTGAGCTGCAGAGGTGTTCCTGGGATGGGGTTTGGCCCCGGGGAGGCTTGTCGGATCCATGACAGCACATCCTCCTGCAACAACAAGAAGTTTCCTTGAGACAGTATGGTGTCAGATACTGAGGCTTCCAGCATGTTGAACATGCGTGACAGGGAGTCAGGTTTAGTGTTCTTCAACCCGGGCCTGTGCGTAATATGGAAGGTAAAACTGGAGAAGAACAGCGCCCATCTGGCTTGGTGGGGTTTCAGCCTCTTCGCAATTCTCAGGTATTCCAGGTTACGGTGATCCGTATAGATGAGAATCAGATGCGCTGCCCCCGCTAGGAGATACCGCCATTCCTCCAGAGCGGCTTTAATAGCAATGAGTTCACAGTCTCCCATAGTTCCTTTCAGCGGGGGAAAGCTTGCGTGAGAAAAATGCCACTGGGTGTAGCAGCGCCTTAGTACCTTGCCTTTGAGAAAGAATAGCCCCGACTGACACTTCGGATGCATCGACTTCCAGGACATAGGGCAGAGCGGGGTTCGGGTGCTTCAGGATGGGTGCAGACAGGACACACAGGGATTTACACATATCACACGTTCAAATCACTTTTCATCTACATCAGTCCCTGCCCTCATAATGTTCTTAGTTGGAGGTTCCTTCGTGTAGTAGGGTCAATTTAGAGAGGAGCCAATCCACCTACCAGCAGGTCTTTGGAGTGTGGGAGGAAACTGGAGTACCCGGCGGAAACCCACGCAGACACAGGGAGAACATGCAAACTCCATGCAGGTAGTGTCATGGTCAGGATTTGAACCCATGGCCCCCTTACTGCAAGGCAGAAGTGCTAACCATTTAGCCACTGTGCCGCCCGACAGGTGCTGGTTGAGGAGAGGTGGCAAGGCATCTTTCCAATTTGGATGGACAGGAGCGCACAAAGTGCCCCGGCTCTCCACAATAGAGGCCAAGGTTTCTTCGGCACTGGCTCTTTTCAGAGGTCAGTGCCGAGTGTGCCGCACCCCGCTGCTTGGGTTCAGGCAGCCTCGTAGGAGAGGTGGAAATGGTGGAGCCAGCCAGAGTGCCTTTTGGCAAACCCACAGCGGAGGGTAACATCCAGGAAGGGGACAGTTTCACCTTGGCACTTTCCGCTCTGCGTTCACGAAGGCGCCGATCGATCTGGATGGCCAGGTCGATGAGCCTCTCCAGGGAGGCTGGCGCCCCAACACGGGCCAACTCATCCTTCAGGGGGTTGGCCAAGCCCCACTGGAACTGGTGGCGCAGAGCAGCTTCATTCCAGGTCGTGTTGGAGCTACAACTCCGATGCATACTCCTCCGCCGGACGGCAGCCTTGTCGGAGGGCGTGGAGTGCAGCTTCGGCAGTAGCCGCCTGATGCGGGTCTTCATACAGCCGAGGATGGAAAATATAGGTGCAGCGCTCATAAAATAGTAAAAGAACAATTAGTTAAAGTCCCAAAGATTGTACAAAAAACGACTAATTAAAGTCCCAAAACGAGTTCCATGGTGTGGGTATAAAAATAGAGATAGAGAAAGTGGTCACCGTAGAAGAAAAGGAACCATCACCGGCACCCACACAGACTGCCTCTTACCATCATGCGATGACCCCTATAACGCAGGTCTTACTGGCCTGTGTGTGGGTATATCTTGCAACGAACGGATAATGTTGTGGTAGTCAATCAACAAGATCCCAAAATTGTCAAGTTCGTAAAGTAATCCTGATCTTCCAGAACTACTGCTGCACACGTCCCTCACCTTGTTGTGTCACTGCCGCATCACCAGCCCTCCCATTAAAGTGAATGGGACTGTCAGTCAACAGCGGGTCAGATGAGGAGCCACATCTATCGCCATGATTCTTCCAGCACAGAGCGTACCAAGCCGGCAGGTTACGGAGGGGGGAGGAGGAGAAAGTGAATGACAAGGAACGATTTATCTTCATACAGCCGAGACATTACTTGGAAGAACCCAGACAAATCTGATACCTCAGGCGCCCCTTGCTCCAGGAGCCGGTGGGCCCATAATTGGGGCTCGTCCTGAAGTAGGGAAATCACCAGCCCCTCCTTCGTGGTTTCCAGGGAGAAGGTGCGGGGCTGCAGGCTGAGATAAAGTTCACAGGCACAGCGGAATGCCCTGAACTTCCTACGGTCCCTGAGAACCGTTCTGGCAAGGGTACTGTGGGTTCCGTTGCAAGCTGCCAGGCCCCCGATGAGGCAAGAGAGGCACATTCCAGGAGCTGGGTCTGGAGCTGGGTGTAGTCTGCTTGCAAGTGTTGCAGGGCTCGAGAGAGACCGTCTACATGCTGAAAGAGTTCATGCAGCGGAGAGGGCCCCTGCTCAGACTCAGACATGGCTGTCCATTTCTGTCACGTACCTGGTGATGGAGTCTGATTTGTGCAGAGGGCAACCTCTCTTATGGCCCTGTTTTAGGAACCCCTGATAGAGCAGAAAGGAGATTCCGGAGCACAGGGGGGCTGGTGTGGATGCAGATGGTGTTGTGAGGATCCTCCAGGAGCTCGTGCAGACAGAAGAGTGGTGATGCAGGCCGGGTCGTTAACAGGCTGGCTGGTGCGGTACAAGGGAGCAGGCAAATGGGTCGTGGGGTGTAGGCAGGGTCGTTAACAGGCAGGCAACTGAGGTACAAGGGGGGGTCGGGCAGAAGCGTGGTCGTAGACAGGCAGAGGGTCGGTACAGGCAGAGTTCAATCGAGGTCAGGCAAGCCAGGTCACAGATACAGGAAGTCTTCAGCAAACAGGTCATGGGAACACACTAAAACACTGTAGAACGGACAGCACTTGCTTCCTGGTGCTGTCCTGCTTAAACGGCCGCTATTGGCGCCATTGGCGCACGCGAACGCGCACAGAGGGCCGGAAACGGCCAAAAAGACTAATTTCCTAACACCTTTTGGGGGTCCATGGTAATTCTGGCAGTGGAAATGTTGAAACCCAAAAATGAAATGCTGGCACATTCAAAGGTGTATTTTCTGCCTTGGCGTAGAGGCAATGTAGTCGGAGGCGGGTAAGCACGCTCTTTACGTGCCTGCGATGCTCTTCCAGAGAAAGGGAAAAAAATCAGGATGTTGTCTAGGTAAACAACTACAAACTGGTCCAAAAATTCCCGAAAAATGTTGTTCACTAAATGCTGAAAGGTCGCTGGGGCATTACACAGTCTGAAGGGCATCACAAGATACTCATAGTGCCCGAACCGCGTCCGGAAGGCGGTTTTCCACTCATCCCCTTCACGGATGCGGGTAAGGTTGTATGCCCCGCGTAAGTTCAATTTAGTGAAGACAGTTGCCGTACCTAACCTCTGGAAGAGCTCTGGAGCCAAAGGTAGTGGGTACCGGTATTTGATGGTGATCCAATTGAGCTCCCGATAGTCAATGCAGGGCCGGAGTGAATGGTCTTTCTTCTCTACAAAGAAGATACCGGCCGGTGAGGTGGATGGCCTGTTTTCATTCAGGTAGGCTTTGAGGGCGACCAATTCCACCTCAGACAAGGGAAAGATCCGACCGAACGGGACCTCAGCTCCCGACAGAAGGTCAATTGGGCAGTCATAGGATCGATGTGGAGGGAGAACGTCAGCCCTCTTCTTACTAAAGACGTCCAGGAACTCATGGTAGGGTGCAGGGACGGCCAAGCGAGACTCCTGGTCGACATCTGTGTCCATGCTGAGCACGGCTGAGGGGTTTTCCGGATGCTGATGGAGGCAATGGTGGAGGCAGTAGAGAGAAGATAAGTCCACTTCGCCCGTTGCCCAGTTAATCTGGGGGTTATGGGTCCAGAGCCATGGGAGGCCCAGAATAACCGGGAATAGTGGGGACGCAATGGCATCCAGTAGCAGGAATTTGGCATGTCCCCCCTTGGTCGTTGTGAGCACTGGGGTGGTTTCCTCGTTGACCGTGCCTGATATGATAGTCGACCCATCAGCTAGCCGGACGACCATAGGGTGTTCTTTGGGTCGAAGAGGAATATGGTGATGCACTGCAAAGGAGATGTCAACAAAGCAGCTGCATGCACCAGAATCAAGGATTGCCTGCACTGGGATAATCCCGCCGGGAAGCTGTAGAGAGACAGAGAGAGCACAAGGTGAGCTTTATCACTGGGTAAATACATCAGTCCGTCAGAGTTATTGGTGGTGCACTTACCAGCCTTGGCAGGGCAGTTTCTCACCAGGTGCCCGGAAACCCCACAGTACAGACACAGGTTCTAAGACATGCGTCTCTGGCGTTCTTGGGGGGGGTTAAGGATGGGCGTAGGAGTGTTCCTGGTGGTCTGGAGGAGCGGACGAGGAGGCAGCTGGACTGGGTAGCTGGGGACCTTAGGTAATTATCAGATGTGTAGGCCCTGCGGATCTTTCGGCCCTGCATTCCCGCAGTCGACGATCAATCTGGATGGCCAGATTGATCAGGGCGCCTAGGTTGTGTGGGACCCCGACGCGTGGCAGCTCGTCTTTGAGCGTCTCCGAGAGACCCAGCCGGAATTGATAGCTGAGGGCCGCATCGTTCCAGGCAGTGTCGGCGCTCCACCGCCGGAACTCCAACACATACTCCTCTGCTGGGCAGTGGCCTTGCTGCAGAGCATGGAAGGCTGCCTCCACTGTGGCTGCCTGGTGGGGATCTTCATATAGTAGGGCCATTGCCTGGAAAAGCCGGTCCAAACTGGTGGTCTCTGGGACTTTCCGCTCCAGGAGGTGGTGTGCCCAGGCTTGGGGTTCTTCTAGGAGGAGTGAGATCACAAACCCCACTTTGGTGGCCTCCAGAGAAAAGGTCTGGGGCTGGAGCGCAAAGTATAGCTCACAGCAGTTGCGGAAGGCCCGGAACTTCTGACGGTCTCCTGAAAAGCATTCGGGCATGGGCACCTTGGGCTCATTCAGTAGTGTAACCACGGTGCGCGCAGCCAGCTGGCCAGGCCCGGCTGGTGCTGGCATGGAAAGTTCCTGTACTCTCCCTTCCAGGCGGTTATAGCCTTCCTGTAGGTACTTGACAGCTTGAGTGAGCCCTGCGAGGTGCGCACACAGCTCATCCATGGGAGAAGTCCCCTGCGCAGACTCGGTCATGGCTGTCCGTTGTTGTCACATACCTGGTGGACGAGTGTGACTTATGCAGGGGGTCACCTGTCTTGCGGCCCTGGTTTGAGAACCCCTGGTAGTGCAGACAGGGAGTTCAAGAGCACAAGGGGGCATGAGGGCTGGACTGGGTCACTTGGTGATGCGTGAAGGTCCACTGGAGCGCATGCTAGGCAGGAGAGTGGTGGTGTGGTCCGGGTCGGCAACAGGCTGACTATGCGGTACAGATGGAGCAGGCAGGGGTCACAGGAACGCGCGAACGCGCACGGGCGAATGCACACAGGCAGTCAGAAACGTCCGGAAACTGCTATTTTGCTAACAGTTGTTCTGTACAGAAGTCCTCTCTCCGGACCTAGAAGTCAGGGACTACATTCAGTTCACTCTCACGGTCAGAGACATGGTCTGGGACATTATCCATCTGCTGGGAGGCAGCTTCCGGCTTCTCCGACTCCCCAGCCATTACAGGAAAAGGAAGAGGGTCTCCTTCATCTGTCCTGCCACCAATCTCTCCTTCCGTTTGGCAAAAAGGGTCTGGTGAGAACTCCCGTGCCTCCTTAGCAGGGGGAGCTCTTTCCTCCAGGCTCTGTGCCTTCCCACAACCTCCAAAAATTAGGAAAATCCTTCCCCACTAGGGCTTCATGAAGCAGGGAAGGTACCACTCTCACTGAATGGGTCACTCTGCCGCAAGGGGTGTCAATCTCGACAAGTGCCGTCTGGTAGTCACGAGTGTCCCCGTGGATGCAAATGACCCTGACAGTGCTAGGGTGTAACCTGGCCGGATTTACACAGCTGCTTTTGACCAACATTAACACACTACCAGAGTCAAGCAGCGCAGTGATGGGTTTCCCGTCAATAGCAATCATACACATTTGCTTCTCCATGCAACTTGAGCATGATGCTATGCATGCAACCTGTGAAAACAGAGAAATGCGTATTTTTCATATAAGCATTATCACATTGCATGGGTTCACCATTCAGGGGACAATTGCCAGAACCTCACTCCACATCTCATCTGACAACTCTGGTGCAACCCCAATCTAATGGGCTTTAGTGCTTCCAACCAACTGTGAATCCCCAGGACCCAAAGCTGCATAATATCTGGAAACCAATTTAGTGAGATCCGGGTCTAGCAAAAGTGTGACTCCAATTGAGTATTATGTAGCTTAATTACCCCCCTCCCAAACTGAGCTACTTCAGCATGACGAAGCTGCGCATATTTAAAACGCCATGTCCTAGGTCCCCATACAGCCTACAGAGCTGCTCGAAATTGCAGAAATGCCCATCATGGAAAAATTGATGTGCATACTTGGTTCCATATCGGGCCCATAGGAAACCACCCTTCAGTTTAAAGAACTCCCTCAAGACCATAGGGGATTATTTGGCAAACTTGACAGAGGAACTACAGGAACAAAGCTCTCCCTGGAACCTCTCCCCTATAGAGCATATTAAGCAGGGCTTCATTCGACGTAGCCACCACCGCCTCAGCCGTAATGGTGGCATTTGGAGTCTGGGGAAAAACTCTCCAATGGAGATAGATCAGTTGAGAGGCAAAATAGTAAATCCTTAAGTCCGGCATTGCCAATCCCCCCAGAACCCGGAGTAACTTCAAAGTAGCCAAGGACAACTTGGGTGAATGGGATCCCCACAGAAAATTGAGTACCATGGAGTCTATGTTTAAAAAGACCTGTTTAGGAACATACATAGGGGAGTTAGACAAAATATATAAATATTTAGGAAGAAATATAACTGAATAAATTGATGCGGCCCAGGAGGCTAAAGCTTGCTATCTTCGCACCTTCTCCCGGAACTACGCTACCACCTGTGACAAATTGTTGTCCAAGAATTTAGACACAGAGTTGAATCTGGACCCCCAAATACCTAAAACACCTGGACAACAGAATGGGGCAGCTAGCAGGAACACCCGGGACATCATCAATTGCGAACAGAGATGATTTAGACCAATTTATACAGAACCTGCAATAGTCCCAGAAATCCTAAATCAAAGCAAAAGCGTCAGACATGGAGGGACCCGAGTCCTGCAGGTACAAAAGCATGCCATCAGCATACGACATACGATCTTCCAGTTGACCCAAACGCAGACCAGAAAATGTAGTATCCACACGTAATTTTGCCGCTAACTGCTCAATTGCCAGGACAAATAGAAGGGGGAATAGGGGGCACCCCTGTCTAGTTCCCTGACATGTAGAAAAGGGATCAGATGTAAATCCATTAATACATATATGCACCACTGGGTCAGCATACAATAGCCGCTGGGTACGCTGGGCCACGTCCTGTTGGAACGCAAGCCGACGTTGTCTCAGTCGCGGCGACCACAGGAAAAACATTGCATTTTATGTGCAGTTGTTAAGTATATTGGCCAATAAACCCTTTTAAAGAGGAGACGCGCAATGTGAGTTTTTCTTCTCCTTCCCTATATCATATACCGGAGCAAGAGAGTAGCGAAGTCATAGAGTGAACCGGTGGAAGGACACATACCCACGGTCGGGTGAGAGACCGCAAACGTGTATGGACTCCTCCAAGTCGTACGACTGTGAGGGACAATAGGATCTGGTAAGCAGAGTATCTTTACCTCATATCTGCACAAGGTGATGGCATAAGCACAAGCACTTTTGGAACATTGATCGGGATGATTATGCAATAGCACCAAGTCACCTTTTGCACTGGAATATACTATATATTGGACTTTATTACACTTTAAATTACTACTGGATTGGACAGAATGAATATGTATTTTTGATATCTATCATTGCACCTTATTTTGTTGTGTTATATATTATTTTATATATATTATTTGTTATTATTGAGCACAAACAGCACCAAGTCACCTTGAGCACTCAAATGCACTGTATACTGGACTTTATTGCACTTTAAATTTTCATTGGATTTGAATAGTATGATGTTACAGTATCAAGGGTTATATTAACCTTTACAGGACCGCGCTATAGCCGAAAGACGGCTACAGCGCGGATCCCAATTTCCGGGTGGACGTCCATGGACGTCCGCCCCTTCGCGCGCTCCCCGCCTGCAATCGCGGGCGCGCGCGAGGCAAAAACTGTGCTCGCTGTGTCCCCTGGACACAGCCAATGACAGATCGAGGTAAACAGCCAGCAACAGCGGCTGTTTACCATACGATCGGCGGGTCCAACGAAAGCTGATCTCAAATGTAAACATATGAGATCATCTTTCGTTGCCTGCCTTTTCTCCTCACACAGACACCGCTGTGTGAGGAGAGAGCGAGAGAGAGAGATCTGAGCCGTCATCTTTGACTTACAGTGAGTGAATTTACAACACTGCAAATAAACCCCCATAGTGCCACCTGTCAGTGCCACCTCTCAGTGCCACCTGTCAGTGCCACATATCTTCAGTGCCACCTGTCAGTGCCACCTATCAGTGCCACATGTCAGTGCCACGAATCAGTACCGCCTGTCAGTGCCACTTATCATCAGTGCCACCTATCATTGCCATCAAGTGTCACATATCAAAGTGTCATCAGTGCCACGTGTCAGTGCCTCCTGACCTGTCATCAGTGCCACCTGACCTGCCATCAGCGTGACTCTCCACCGTGACTGTCCACCGTGATACCCCCAAATAAAC
>BLSH010113266.1:39212-49593 GCA_018402905.1 Glandirana rugosa
GATCATTCACCGTACCACTCAAAATACTTCAACAGTAAAAAAGGGTGTGAATTGTGGGAAAAAATGACAACTTCATAAAACTCACCATGCCACTTACTAGATACCTTGGAATGTCTACTTTCCAAAAAGGGGTAATTTGGGTGGTATTTGTACCTTGCTGGCTTTTTAGGGTCTCATGAAATGAGATAGGCCGTCAGTACATCAGGTGTGATCAATTTTCAGTCATTTGCACCATAGGTTGTAGACTCTATAACTTTCACAAAGACCAAATAATATACAGTAATTTAGGTTATTTTTACCAAAGATATGTAACATTATAAAATTTGGCCAAAATTTATGAAGATAAATTACTAATTTGCAAAATTTTATAACAAAAACAACGAAAAATGCGTTTTTTTTCAAAATTTTCGGTCTTTTTTTAATTATAGCGCAAAAAATAAAAAACCCAGCGGTGAATAAATACCACAAAAGAAAGCTCTATTTGTGTGAAAAAAAGGCCGCAAATTTCATATGGGTACAGTGTTGCATGACTGAGTAATTGTCATTCAAAATGTGAGCGCACTGAAAGCTGAAAATTGGTCTGGGCAGGAGGGGGGTTTAAGTGCCCAGTAAGGAAGTGGTTAAATATGAATTTGAATATGAACTTTTGACCTTTTGCACATAATTTAACACTGCACTTTATATTATTGGATTGGGGTATCCAAGATATAATAATTATCAATATTCTGTTAATAACACCTAGGAGAGTATAGTGGGAGAATTTTCACATACCTACCACACTATACTCATACTAGCAAGCGCTATTACTCATTACTCACCTAGGCGAGGCTATAATAGCAGCTGCAGATTAGTCCATATAGCTGTGGCGCGGGGACCCTTATAGCAGTAATGCACCCACGACACAAACTTAGGCCCAAAACCATAACATTCAAGCAAAGGAAATAAATAAGGCCACTCTACAGAGTTGAAGGCCTTCTTAGTTTCCAAGGAGGTAATAACCCTTGCACCAGAGTTATCATGTAGAGATTGCAAATTTACAAAAAGTCGTCTAATATTCATCTGGGCACATCTTCCCAGCATAGAGCCAGTTTTATTAGAGTCAAACTCTTTAGTATCTTTCCAACTCTATCCAGACCACAAGAGCTTCCCGCATAGAAGGTGGCAGGCTACCATCCTCTCTCACTAAGGTATACACCTGGAACAATCGAGGAGGCAGATAGTCCCTAAACTTTAAGTACCACTCCAAGGGCAGGCCATCCAATACAGAAGATTTCCGAGGATAAATGGAAGCAATAGCCGCCTCAATTTCTCCCATTGTAATATCCTTATCCATCAAAACCTGATCATTAATGAATCACCGCTCTAGGACCATTAAGCTCCAACTAAATCAGCTGTGTGTGCCAGAGAATCAGGCTGATAGTGCAAGTGAACTGTGAACAGGACGAACCACAAGTCCCAGCTAACGCGTTTCACACCTTGGGCTGGTGCTTACTCATAGCCAACCTGATCATTCTCTGACAGTCCTAGGAGGTAAATCTCATACAGGTAAGCAGAGAGCAATAAAAACTGAAAAAAAGAGGGCACAAATGCCTAGTGCATTACCTTAAACACCTGATAAAATTTATTTTAAAAAACGCCAAAAACATACTCACAAACATAAATGAACACAATGCATATCATAATAACCCACTCCAGTATCGGGGGTAACAATCCCTGTGGTTGAAAAACTGACGTGTTTCGGGAGACAATCTCCCTTCCACAGAGCATCTCCTGAAACGCGTCAACTTTCCAACCGCAGGGATTGTTACCTACGATACTGGAGCGGTATATTATTATATGCGATGTGTTCGTTTGTGTTTGTGAATTTGCTTTTGGCATTTTTTAAATACATTTTATCAGGTGTTTAAGGTAGTGCACTAGGCGTTTGTGCCCTCCTTTTTTCTGTTTTTATTATTTTGGAGTTTCCCCGCTCAAGGATAGCAGCATCGCCTAAAACACTATCTTGGAGAAAGTGAGCGCTGAAGTTTGACAGCTTTCTTAAGCAGAGAGAGCAGCTTGACTCGCAAAGATGTATATACAGATCTCTATAAGAATAAACAAAAGCCTGCAGAATATTAAGCAAGTCACCTACTTCTCCCCCTTATGGCAGTTGGAGAGCAGCTATATGTACTGGGACATAATCAGATTTCACAAAGTACGCTAATAAGCGACGGCTCTTGTCCCCAAACTCAAAAAAAAAAAAAAAAAACGCTGCTAAGCCAACATGTTATTGGTAGTATGGTCAGAAAAGACTGATTGGAGCTCACAGTTGCCTCCTGCCAGTCTGCCAACCTGCCGGGTGCTGGTTCACAAACGTGCAGCCTCCGCGAGAAAAACAGCATTCTCTACCGTCACTGTAGAAGCAAGCTGATGTTTAAAGCTTCATACCTCACCAATAAAAACCCCTCTCAGAGTAGCCTTAACCACTTCATATCTGGGCCATTTCTGGCACTCCTCTCCTACATGTAAAAATCATAATTTTTTTGCTAGAAAATTACTCAAAACCCCCAAACATTATATATGTTTTTGAGCAGAGACTCTAGGGAATAAAATGGCATCATTGCAACTTTTTTTTTTTTAAACATTATATTTTATTGAGATTTTCACTTGATACAAAGGTAAACGATACAAAGCATCTCAGTCAATCTCATACTACATCTTACCAGGCATCTTACAATACAGAGAGAAAAGATAATATCTAAAGTATTGTTTTTCATTCCTCAATTGTATTACATGGTTGACCGAGATGTACAGAGAAACTTCAGAAAGTACATAAAATATAACTTATATGAATCAAAACAGTAGATAACACAGCAAGAAAAAAGAAATTACATAAAATAAAGTAGGTAAGGACCGATGAGCCCTATGGAGGGTTTAAGTTTGCAAGGATTTAGGGACTGGCCAATCGCAGAGCATTGTGTTATATCACAGTGACTTGGGTGGGGGGCAGTATATGTACCCAGTACAGGCTATATGAGCTATTCCCTCCAGACCTCTCATTGCGTCATAAATAATTTAAGTTTATCAAGACTGTTAATTAGTGAAGATTCGTAGGTATAATTCGTATGTACGAGGGCTAGTGCCTCTGAGACATTGGGAGTTTTATTCGACAATTTCTTGTAATAAGGGTTTTAGCTGCCAGAAGCATTTGTGTAATTACAGCCCGGAAGTTAGGAGGGAAGCGCTCTATGCCCAGGCCTAGGAGGGCTAGACCTGGGTCCAGCTGAGTAAGAATGCCTGTAATGGAAGAAATACGTCTAAAAATTCCATTCCAAAAGCTGGTGAGATTTTTACAATTCCAGAAGATATGCATAATATTCCCTATGGCTCCACACTCCCTCCAGCATAGGGGTGAGTTGTTTGGAGAAAATTTTGCCTGGGTGTCAGTTACCATCTTAAGACTACTTTTTGGTAGAGTTCCCAATGGTTAATACATTTGGAGGAACTGTAGGTCTTAAGGCAGCTTTGCGCCATTGCTTACTTGTGTAGGATTGGCCCAATTCAGCTTCCCACTTCAGATGATGTGTGGATTTGGTGAACATTAAATTTTGTTGGGGGAGACTATAGAAAAGAGAGTAGTATTGGTGTAGTATTCCCATGCATCTTTGTGAAGGGAAATTAGAGAGGTTTTCAGGGATCGCAGAAAATGGGAAATTTGATTATACATAAACTGGTCTGTTTGCGGAAGGTCAAATTCTTGTCGTAAATCCTGGAAGTGTTTTAATTTGTTGTCCCTATATAAGAATGAGATGTACTCAATACCTTTATCGTGCCACTTTAACGTGGCTAAATTGGGTATTGCTTCGGATAGGAATAGGACTCCTATGGGTATAGGAATGTCAATGGAGTTTTCAGGGCCCGTCTCTAGTTTGTAGAGTCGTCTCCACACTAGTAAGGTAGCCTGAATAGTTATTGGGAACTGGTGGAGAGGGTATGGCTTCCAAGCATCCACTAGTAGAAAGGTTTTGAGATCTTTAGAGGGGATCATTTCCTGCTCTATATCGCGCCACGGGACAGGGTTCTTCAATTGGAACCACATTCTGAGCTGTGTGAGCCCTGAAGTGTAATCGTAGTCTTGGAGGTCAGTGAGTTCCATACCCCCTGCAGACCTGTGTTTAAGAATGAATTTGGTGCATCTGGGATGTTTAAATTGCCATATAAAGTTCTTTAGGAGTTCATTGAGTATTTGCAGATATTTGGGTTTGAGTGGGATGGGCAGTGTACGAAACAGATACAGTATCTGAGGGAGTATCAACATTTTGTGTGAGGCTAAGCGCCCCGTCCAGGACAATTCTATTTTAGCGAGTCTGTTTATTTCTTTGGTAGTTTTTCTATTAAGGGTGGGAAGTTTTCTTCTTCTAGTTTGGAGGGGTCTGCTGTTAGATTGATGCCAAGCATGGTATAGTAGAGGTCGCTCAGGAGTATGGAAATGTTGCCATCAATCTGGATTGAAGTTTTGAAGGGATCCCTATGTTCAGTATCAAGGATTTAGTGCAGTTGACCTTGTAGTACGATATTTCACTGAATTTATTCAAGGTGTCGTAGGCATGGGGTAGGGAGTCTGCCGGAGCTGATATGAATAGTATAATATCGTCAGCAAATAAGTTGATGTGGTGGGAAGATTTATTCTTAAGGGTTATTCCTTCGATATTTGGGTGGGTCCTTATCTTTTCCGCAAGGGGCTCAATGAAAAGGTTAAAGATGGTGGGTGACAGGGGACACCCCTGCCTAGTCCCATTGGTGATATTGAAATTCTTAGAAAGGGTATTTGAGGTGAATACTTGGGCACAAGGGGCAGAGTAGAGAGCCAGAATGGCTGACTAAATAGGTCCACCGAGGCCAAACTTTAATAAGACCTGCCTGATATATCCCCAGTGGATCCTGTCGAACGCCTTCTCCGCATCCAAAGAGAGGAACAGAGAAGGAATCCGACAGGATCTTGCATATTGAATTACATCTATTACCCTCCTAGTAGCATCAGAAGGTTGTCTTCCGGCAGTGAAGCCTGTCTGATCTGGGTTGATTAGCTCAAGGAGGATTGGCAAAAGTCTATGTGCCAAGATTTTGGTGTATAGTTTTACATCGGAGTTGAGCAATGATATTGGTCTAAAGTTAGGGGGCACAGTAGGGTCCTTGCCTGGCTTCGGGATAGTGACGATATATGCTTTGAGCATTTCCAAGGGGAAGGAGGCAGAGCTCATAGTCTGGGAGTATACTTCCTCCAATCTGGGGGCTAGAATATGACGGAATATCTTATAATAATCATTGGGGAGCCCATCTGGCCAGAGGGATTTCCCTTGTGGCAAGGTTTTGGTCAGTTTTAAAATCTCTGACGTAGTGATAGGGGCATTTAGTGTTTCTAATTGGGTCTTGGAGATCGAGGGGAGTTTAATGGATTGCAGGAACGATGGAATCCTCTCGTTTGATGGTTGGGTGGTGTTGGGGTCTTCCCTGAGATTGTAAAGGAATAAAAATCTGTGAAAGAGTCTGCCAGAGCCTGATCAGATAGGGGATTCTTGAGCGTATTCTACTTTCTTTGAGTCTCCGTGCTAATATTTTACCTGCCCGATTTCCAGAGGAGTAATGGGTTAGTTTAAGTTTATCTACATATTTGCTATACTGTTCCAGGAGCACATTCCTAAGGTCAAAACAAAGTTTGTTTAGTTTATTCGCTAGGTCCCCAGAGGCTTGAGCCTTGTTTTGAGACTCTATGACTTTTATTTCTGCTAGCACGGTGTCCACCCTCTGCGCCCTAATCCTTTACTCCCTGGAACTTGCTCAGATTTACATGAGTTGGAGAGTGGAGAAATACGTGTGTTAGCACGCCACTCCCTCGGCCGATTCAGGGTATGCCCCTCCACCACCGATATTGACACACGGGCGTGGTCAGACCACGAAATGTCATGGATGGCGGAGGAGGACACCCTAGGCAGAACATTCCTGTCAACAATTATCATATCGATGTGAAATATGTATTGTGTCTGGAGGAATGGAAAGTATAGTCCCGTTCGCAGGATGGCCTGGCACCTCCAAGCATCATACATGTCTTCTGCATGTAGGAAATTTTGTAGTGAAGGGAGAGGGCGTTTTGCTTTTGTTGTAGAGTCTATGTTGAAGTCATTTGTAATGTTGTAGTCTCCGCAGAGGATTGTCTCCTTGTTTTACCTTATTGACTTTACGGAACAATCTCCTCACAAACCTCAGCTGGTGCTGATCAGGCGCTTACAAGTTGACTATTGTGTAGGTCCTGTTATTAAGAGCTCTGAGGATTAGATATCTGCCCTCAGGATCCGCAATAATGTCTTTTGGAGTGAAGGAAACAGAATCTTTGACCGCAATGAGAACTCCGGCCTTCTTCTTTTGCGCTGAAGCAGGTAAACATGGGGGTAGCTGTGATGCTGGCACTTGGGTGGGTTGGTAGACAAAATGTGTGTCTCCTGTACACAAAGGACGTCCGCATGTAATTTGTGAGCTTCTCTCCACATTGACGCCCCTTTGGCCGGATGGTTCAGGCCATTGGTATTAAGGGAGATTACATTGAAAGCCATGAATGTGTAAGGTAGATGTTAGTCTTTTAAATCCGTGTCGGGTGCAATCACTTACCTCGCAACACATTCCCTGGGCTGTGATGTTCTGATGGGTTGTGCACAGAGATGCCCTGAAGGGCCAGCCAGTCCAACTTGGGAGGGTCTTATCAGACAGCATTAGGGTAAACAAAAGAAAAAAAAAATAACATAAATAGCAGTTTGTGGAACAAGTAACAGAACGAACAGGTAAAAAATTAAGATCCGTTGTGGATCTGACGGCAGGCATACTGCCCATTAGCTAAGGAGTGGGAGGTCGTGCAGTGCAAGATCCATAGCACCAGAATCTTTGAGATGAAGCGGTGTTGGTTTCAGGCCCGAGGAGGTTGGGTATTATTTTTTTTGTTTGTTTTTTTACGTGACACCACTTGCCATTCTTTCTGGGAGTTCACTTTGGATGGTGGATGAGGGCTTCCATCCGGTTGCTCGGGGAGTATCTCCCATGTTTGTAAGAGACTGAGACCCTCTTCAATCCTGGAGATTGTAATGGATTTCCCATCTTTCGTGATAGTCAATTTGGATGGGTACCCCCACTTATACATGGTTTTGCATTGTAAACTGTGAGAGGTCTGCGTAAATTTGAATAGTGGAGTATTTTCCATCTGGACAGGTATTTTTGCGAAAAGCCATCATGAACTGATCCTTGACTTGATAAAAATGAACTCTCATGAGTACATCTCGTGGGATATTTTCAGGCAGATGAGAGGGCCTAGTGAGGCGATGCATTCTGTCAATAAGCAGTTCTGATTGTGGCACCTGGTGTCCGCCAATTCCCTTGTGTCCTCTAAGGACTCATGGTGTGGGCTCACCTTGCTCTGCAGGAGGTCTTCCGAAAGCTGGGGCCTCGATTTAGCTGGGCTGCGGGACATCGGTGTGGAGGCCTCTGGGGAGCGGCGATCAGATCCCCCCTGGGAGGTAGGGCTGGGCGATGCAGAGGCAGAGCCGCGTATGGAGGCCAGGGACATGCCACCGGTGCCATCTTGGAGAGGGCTCCTCATCGCTGGCAGTTTCTTAGGCTGCGAGGAGTCCTTTGGCTTACGGGTCATCTATCCTTGATGTGCAGGCTCTCAGGAGCAGAACGGTGTCGGTTGTGGAGCATAAGATTTCCTTGGGCGCGCTAGGTTCCTGGTGCTGGCGCGGAGCTTCCGCTTCAGGCGTCCATTTCGCAGCGCTGTAGCCACGTCCCCCCATTGCAACTTTTTATATCACACAATATTTGCGCAGGAATTTTTCAAACACCTTTTTTTTGGAAGAGAAACAGTTTAATGAATTAAAAAAATACAAAACAGTAAAGTTAGCCCAATTTTTTGTATGTTTTAAAAGAGGATGTTACGCCGAGTAAATTGATACCCAACATGTCACGCTTTAAAATTGCTAACACTCATGGAATTGCGCCAAACTTTGGTACTTAAAAAATCTCCATAGGTGGCGCTTTAAAATTTTTTACCAGTTACATGTTTAGAGTTAGAGGAGGTCTAGTGCTAGAATTATTGCTCTAACGCATGCAGCGATACCTCACGTGTGGTTTGAACACCAGTTACATATGTGGGCGGGGCTTACATATGCGTTTGCTTCTGCACGCGGGGACTTTCATTTTTTTTTTAATTATTATTATTATTTATTTTACTTTTACATTGTGCCTAATTTTTTTTTTGATCACTTTTATTCCTATTACAAGGAATGTAAACATCCCTTGTAATAGGAATGGTGCCTGATAGGTCCTCTTTATGGAAAGATATGGGGTCAATATGACCTAAGCCAGCTCGGACATGACATCATAACGTCGCGTCCGGGCCTCCGAGGGTCATAGAGATGACTGGTGACCAGATGGTCATCAGTCATCTTCCTGACAATCATCCGGCGGCGGCGGATCTCTTCTCCCTGTCGCCGATCGTACGGAAAAGAATATCTGGATGGTGCCTGTAGCTGCTGGCACTGTTCAGATATCATCCATGACGTCCATGGACATCCTATCGGCGGGAAGGGGTTAAAGGCTTCCCATTGGAGCAATCATGATCCACTGGCACCATTCTCTACCCAATAGTCACAATTAGCTTTTCTGCAAGCAATCTTAACTTATTCTTATTGTAACCAGTTAGCCTCCATTTGCCAGTGACCGATGCCTCGCTGAATACCCAGATGAAGATGTATCTTAGCTTATTGGCCTCAATGGATGACTTTTAGAATATCGCACTTCATCCCCTAAGTGATTAGAACAATTGTTGTGAGGTTCCCATTGGGATTATATGGTGCCAGTGGACAAAATTATCAATCTAAGAATTATAAAACATCACATTTTATTGTTTACATATAAAACAGAGTCTGTAAATACATAAAAACAGTGGTCCAGATACACTTTCATTGGTTACCAAGCAACTACTTTGGTGGTTGGGACTGTAATGCTGTTATCCCGACATGTTTCGCCATTTAATGGCTTCCTCATTGGATTTTCAGCAACCACCGTGCTTTAACTTAATAAAGAAACCAAAAAAGCATAGTAAGAAAACAAAACACACAAGGGAAATCATTTGGTCTCAGTGCTTGCCTTTTTGTTCAGATGGTTGCTTGCTCCTCTGCACTGGGTGGGGGTTGCCTGGGCTCCCTTCTGGTCCCGGGGTTGCGATGTGTGACAGAGCCTGGCCGCCCCTCCCCTCCGGGAGGGGGACGGGTTTCCCCTCTCACACATCGGCGTTATGGGCGGTGCGGGGCGGGAGCGAGTATGCCATCTCGGACGCCGATGGGCGGGTTGTGTGTGCGTGTTTCTGGTACCCATTCAGGATATATTGCACACCCCCACCGCCCACTATTCATGGCGTCCTGCATGACGCTGGCGGGCATCCGCCTTCACTCGTGGTCGCGGCCGTCTGGTTCCCTCCAGCAAGATCCCTCCATCTCACTACCTAAGGGCCTATGATGACACATGCCTCTCTCACACTGATTCTCCAGTAAGAATCCAGGGTTTTTCTTTCCTTGTCAACTTCACTGCTTGCTTTTACCTTTCTTTTTCACACACTACCTTGCTTTCCTTCACATCCTGGATGGATGTTTCACTCATGCTTCCACTCCTGGTCTGCTCTCCTTTCATCTTGGTGCATTGTTCCCTATCACTCCAGGTCCTCAGGTGTGTGGGATGCATTACCTATACCCAGTCAGTCATTTACACATTTATTCATTCATTTCTAGACTTTCTTTGAACCACTATACAATCGACCACATTTTGGATGGGCATGGGATGACTGGCTGGTTCCATGTCTGGGCGTTTTCCAGGATGGGGGTGGCTTATCCTGCCTCAGCCCCCGGTCAGACTTATGGTTGTCCGCTTTCCCCACCTCTGGCGTGGGGCTTGACCCATCTTAGCCGATGGGTAAGTATGGGGACCAAATGTTCTTAATAGATAATCTTATTGGCCCGTTTTGGGAACCACTGATTATCATGCATTATATTTTTTGTCTATTGGGTAGCCGATTCTACCCAGTTCGGGGTGCGGTCTCCACCCCTTTCGCCTGTTGGTATTCAGACTGGCCCCCGACTCCGTCCTATTCGGTGGGGGTAGGACCTTTTGCGGGTCTGTACCTTGGTCGGTCAGTAGGGTACGGGTAGGTTTTACACCAGCTAACATATCACCAAGTTTCTTTCAGATCTTTACTTACTTATTTACACATTTACTGACTGACCCATATCCATTACGTAGGGTGTGTGGACTCCTGGACCTCACTATCCCTTGTTACGTGGTTCTACTTTCCTCTCGTCTGGTCCTC
>BLSH010113266.1:61300-75297 GCA_018402905.1 Glandirana rugosa
CTACGGAAAGGTCGTTCGTGATGTTATTAATCTAGTGGTTGAGATTACTTTGATCGTCAAGATGTCGATACTTTGATTTCCGTACCCTCACGAATCGGGGGGGTTGGGAAGAGTCCTTCTCATGTTTCCCATCTAAAAAGTACCATAACAAATATGTTTTAATTGTCAAGTTCTCAAAGGGATTTAATTTGGTATCGTTTTGAAGTGAAAAATGTAAATCCAGGCGTAATTGTGTGTTTGTCTACGTAATTTCAAACAATTTGATAGACTCCCTACGATAGTTATTCTAGATGTGACAATAAACAATACCATGAAAAATCTACCCTTTGTACTCTTCCTGAGAAGGGTTGGGGGGGCTAAGCACTCCCATGCCTTTAGTTTCATAGCTGTAGAACTGCTAGTTTCATTAGAGTTGGTGATCTAATTATTGTAGTGCTTGCTGGAAAGGCATCTACAATCCCTGCTTCTGCATCTTTGATTCTCTGTGCATGCTGTATCTCTATGCTTCTTGAATATTCCACACAGGTTATCAAATCATCAGGGGGACAACTCTGACCTGAGGAAGCAAATCCCTGTTCCCACAAGGAAACACAGTCCAGAACAAGGCATGCCATGTTAGCAATGTGGAAAAGATCACCTGCAGGGAGCTTACAGGCAATACTGATGACTAGTCCTTTGCCCTCCACTTACATTTTTTCAAATCAAAAGAGAAACCTCCCTGGAGCACATGCACATTTCTTTGTGTTTTATACTTTAAAACATTCTGCAAGTACGGAAAACAAACTTGATGTGCGAGCAATGTAGTATGCTCCTACCTTCCTCTTTGACATGACAACACAGCTCTGAATTATTAAAGTGAAACTAAACCCCCCTATCCTTTTCAGCCAAGGAAGCTGCCATCTTAGCTTCTGTTTGATCTGCAGCTGCTAGGGTGCTACAAACCCTCCTATCCTTTTCAGCCAAGAAGTTGCCATCTTAGCTTCTGTTTGATCTGCAACTGCTATGGTGCTGCCCATGTGATCAGTTATGACACCAGCCATTTGATGTTTGAAAGTTTGGTTGACAGCACAAGCAAATGTGACAGTGTTCCCAGCATGCCAGGAATGTTACTGTTTTAAAACCGTTAAATCAATTGGTTTAGTTCCGCTTTAAATTTGCATTATCAGCCTTGCCTACTTAATTTTTGAAGCCTCTCTTCAATTCCTCTCCTTCCTCATCTTATTAAACCCTCCTTGTGCAAAGGCAGAGCGCATAGGAAGAAACTACCAGCTCAAAATATTTCTAGAACAATTAGCAGGTATTTGGGCTATTTTTAAACACAATTAACAAAACTCTCCTAATTAAGGGAATGAAATAAGAGATGTTTGTTAGGGTTTACATACACTTTAATAGATGCACATCTGAATGCTCAAGTACTTATTTTTTATCAAATTATAGGAGCTTTTTTTCCTATGCTTATGTGAAGTATGTCCCTGGGTATCATTATATCAGCAGTCTTTAATGCACATACACACTGAACACATAGATCAAGAATTCCTCTCTTTTGAATTGACAGGAAATGATTATAGCTGGACTTCAACCTGAAACCTCTTATTCCATCACAGTTGCTGCATATACTATGAAAGGAGACGGTGCACGCTGCAAACCAAAGGTTGTCACCACTAAGAATGCTGGTGAGTACATACTAATGAGTCCAAAATTGCACAGGTAGAGTATTTGCTCAGCGTGGTATGTGACCAAACTAAGCTAATTGTTTTTTTGTGCAATTCAGTTTGACAAATACAGCCAAAATTTTCTTAAGTCAAAAATTATTATAAATGACTAATACATTTGAGAGTCAAAATTAATTTTAGATTTGTTTGAAAAATTGTGCATGTCATTTTCCAACAAAAAGGGAAAAAAATAACATAAACACGTATTATCTATATAAGCAACTGGTAACCGTTTTTTAGAATAAAAATATAAAATATCTAATATTGAAAATATCTGAAATTGTACATTTGGTTTAAAACTTCATTCTAGCTCCCCAGCTAATAAAATAACCATTATGTTAAGCAGGTTGTAATGGTTCCTACTGATGGTTACAGTGGCACTACTGTTTTTGATGCTAGAAAGAGGTGAGTATGAACAGAGAGGGGTTTGATACTAGGAATAAATAAATCTATGGCACGATTTTCAAAAAATATAATTGTTGGATCACTGTGACTAGGTAACCAACATAATACATAAGGGTGGATTTACTAAAGGCAAATTGACTGTGCACTTTGCAAGTGCACTTGCACTCAGAGCTTAGTAAATATGGTAAAGCCCTGCTGATTCTCATCATCCAATGATGTGCAAGCAAAAAATTAGGTTTTTCCTACATCTTACCTGTAAAATCCTTTTCTAGGAGTATATCACGCAACCAAACTAATAAAAGGCATGGATGAGCTTAGCTATGAGGAAAGACTAGAGGAACTGAATTTATTCTCTCTTGAGAAGAGGAGGTTAAGAGGGGATATGATCAACATGTACAAATATATAAGTGGTCCATATAGTGAACTTGGTGTTGAGTTATTTACTTTAAGGTCATCACAAAGGACAAGGGGGCACTCTTTACGTCTAGAGGAAAAAAGATTTAATCTACAAATACGGAAAGGTTTCTTCACAATAAGAGCTGTGAAAATGTGGAATAGACTCCCTCCAGAGGTGGTTTTGGCCAGCACGGTTGATTGCTTTAAAAAATGCCTGGATTCTTTCCTTAATGTAAATAATATAACTGGGTACTAACATTTTTAGGTAGGTGATCCAGGGTGTATCCGATTGCCTCTCGGGGGATCAGGAAAGAATTTTTTCCCCTGTTTTAGCAAATTGGATCATGCTTTGCTGGGGTTTTTTGCCTTCCTCTGGATCAACTGTGGGTGAAGGATTGTATATGGGATTGTTTGGTTATATATAAATTATTATAATTTTTTTTTTTTTTTGGTTGAACTAGATGGACTTGTCTTTTTTTCAACCTGACTATGTAACTATGTAACATCACGGGACACAGCACAGCCATAATAATTACTATCTGGGTTATACGCCGCCTATTGGTTAATGGACACTGGCAAATCAAAAGACAGGGAGCCCCCTCTATATAACCCCACCCATACAGGAAGTACCTCAGTTTTGTAGCAAGCAATGAAGATCCTAGAAAAGAGGGGAGGTACCTCTGTGTCCCATGATGTACTCCAAGAAAAGGATTTTAAAGGTCAGACATAGGAAAAATCCAATTTTCTTTACCGTACATCACGGGAAACAGAGCAGCCATAATAATTGCTATCTGGAATGTCTTAAAGCAATGCCCTTGAGGGGAGGGAGACCGTAATAACAAAGACTGTCATCAAGGACCTATACCGCTACTTGCAGCACGCTGCGGCCAAACACGGCCCTATTTCGAGCTCTAATATCCACCTGATAGAACTTAGTGAATGTATGCACTGAGGACCAAGTAGCAGCCTTGCAAATCTGAGCCATAGACGCATGTGACGCAATCGATCTCTGATAGAAAATGGATAAGGCCGAGATCTGACCCTTAACCGTTCCCAAAACCAGCTTTATTTCTACCCCAATAGTAAAAAGGCAAGAATCCTGCCGATAACATATTTTCAGGGATGATACTTTTTGGCTTCACACCAAGAAATGTAAGATTTCCAAACTTTGTAGTAGATATTTTTATAAACTGGCTTCCTGGCGTTTAGCAGAGTAGCAAGCACACGACCAGAGACCCCTTGATCTTTCAAGATCCTGGCTTCAATAGCCAAACTGTCAAAATTTAGTGACTGTAAAGCAGGATGGAATATTGGACTTTGAGAAAGCAGCAGCTCCCTACTGCTATCTTTACAATTTATGTGTACCAAGCCCTCCTGGGCCAGGCCGGGGCTACCAGTATCACTGGCTTTACTTCCTCCTGTATCCTGCACAGAAGCCATGGCAGAAGCTGAACGGGAGGAAAAGCATAGATCAGGGAGAACTGATTCCAAGGAATCACTAATACATCCGTCCCAATTGCAATAGGATCCCTGATCCTGGACACAAACCTCTCCAGCTTGTTGTTGAACCTGGATGCCAAGAGATCTGTGTCCGGGGTACCCCATCGTTGGCAAATTGATGAAAAGATCTCAAGATGCAAGTACCATTTCTCTGGAATCAACTGCTGGCAACTTAGAGTCCAAAGTCCACCTGCCAGTTGTCCACTCCCGGACAATTGAGATTCTGTCGCACCCTTGGGGCAGAAACATGTGACAATCCAAAGCTTGGATCATCTTGTTCCAAGCCAACAGAATATTGTTCTGCAATGGTCTGGAATAGAACTGTGCATAAGGGTCTGCCTCGAATGAGAACGCCATCTTGCCCAACACTCTCATGCAAAGGCACATTAAGGGTACCTTTTCTGTCTTGGGATCTAGACAAGATCCCTCATGACATTGACCTTTGCCGGAAGCAAAAACACCTTTGCCGGAAGCAAAAACACCTTTGCCTGAACGTTGTCCAATATCAGGCCCAATACTCTAGGCTCTGAACCAGCCGTAAGGCCAACTTTTTTAAAATTAGAACCCAACCCAGGCCTTCCAAGAACTGAACCACTAGAGTCACATTCTGCCTTAGAATATCCCTGAACACCCGAGGAGCCATGGCTAGGCCAAATGGCAAGGCCACAAACTGAAAATGATGCACCTCCACTGTCTATGGATGCTAAAAATTCTCCTCCCGTCAGAGAGGCAACAACAGAACGAATTGACTCCATGCGAAAGTATCAAACGTTTATAAACTGAAGTGACACAGCCCCAAATGATCTACAATGGCTAAAAAGTGAAATCGTCCAGAAGTATTTAGACAGAATAAAGGCAGATAAAGCACCTGGACCAGATGGCATCCATCCATGGATCCTAAAAGAATTGAGCTCTGTCATTTCAAAGCCATTGTATCTCATTTTTAGGCACTGCTTAATGACTGGAATGGTACCACTGGATTGGCGTAGGGCCAATGTGGTGTTTAAAAAGGGATCAAAGTCTTTACCAAGCAACTATAGACCTGTAAGTTTAACTTCTATAGCTGGAAAGATACTGTAAAGTTTAATAAAAGACCACATAGATGAGTTCTTGTTAGAAAAAAATGTTTTAAGCAACAAACAGCATGGATTCATGAAGACAGAAGTTGTTAAACAAACCTGATTTCTTTCTATGAGGAGGTAAGTAAAACCTTGGCCGGAGGGGTTATATTTGGATTTTGCAAAAGCGTTTGACACAGTTCCCCACACATGGCTAATGTGTAAGGTAAAGTCTACAGGCTTGAAAAGATCAGTTTGTAAATGGATAGAAAGCTGGCTAAAAGACCAAATTCAGAGAGTAGTGGTTAATGATTCTTACTCTGAATGGTCTAAAGTCATCAGTGGTGTACCCCAAGGTTCAGTGTTGGGACCCTTACTTTTCAATATATTTATAAATGATATGGGGTCTGGGATTTAAAGTACCATTTCAGTGTTTGCAGATGACACCAAGCTATGCAGTGGAATTTAACGTCCTTACAGGATGTCTCCAACTTACAAGCAGACCTCAATGCACTGTTTAATTGGGCGACTATGTGGCAAATGAGGTTAAATGTTGATAAATATAAAGTTATGCATTTAGGGGCTAAGAATATGCATGTATCATACATACTAGGGGGAGTACAACTGGGAGAATCCATAGTGGAGAAGGATCTGGGGGATTTGGTAGATCATAAGCTTATTAATGGCATGCAATGAATGCCAAGCTGCGGTTTCCAAAGCAAGCAGAATCCTTTCTTGTATTAAGAGAGGTATGGACTCGAGAGAGAGAGAGAGACATCATTTTTGCCCCTATACAAATCCTTCGTAAGACCTCATCTGGAATACGCAGTTCAGTTTTGGGCACCAGTTCTCAAAAAGGATATCGGGGAACTGGAGAAAGTGCAGAAAAGGGCAAACAAACTAATAAGAGGCTTGGAGGAGCTTAGCTATGAGGAAAGATAAGAGGAACTGAACTGAATTTATTCTCTCTCGAGAAGAGGAGATTAAGGAGGGATATGATCAACATGTACACGTATTCACTTTAACCCCTTCAGATCTGCACTATAGCCGAAAGACGCCGAAAGCGCGGATCTGAGTTTCCGGGTGGACATCCCGCCCTTGTGCACGCTCCTGGCGCGCACTCACAGGCGGCGGGAGGTGCGTGGGCGTGGCCGCAGGCTGGGCGGACTCTAAATCCGCTTGTGACCCGCGATCGCCTGTCACAGCTGCAGAACGGGGAACTGCCGATGTAAACACGGCGGTTCTCCGTTCTGTGAATGGGGACATGACAGATCTACTGATTCCTGTCACTGGGATCAGTTAGATCTGTTATGTCCCGTGCAGCCCATCCCCCACACAGAACACATGCAGGGAACACAGTTAACCCCTTCACTGCCAATGACATTTATACAGTAATCAGCGGACATTTACATTTCTGAACCCTGTATAAATGTCATTGGTCCCAAAAAAGTGTCAATGTCCGACATGTCCGCCCCAATATCGCACTTCCGATTAAAATCGCAGAACGCCGCCATTACTAGTAAAAAGAATAAAAATAATAAAATGCCATAAATCAATTTCCATAGTTTGTAGACGCAATAACTTTTGCGCAAACCAATCAATAAATGCCGATTGCGATTTTTTTTTTTTTTGTTACCAAAAATATGTAGAAGAATATAAATCGGACAAATTTTTTTTTTTTTGGGATATTTATTATAGCAAAAAGTAAAAAATATTGTTCTTTTTTCAAAATTGTCACTCTTTGTTTATAGTGCAAAAAATAAAAACCACAGGGATGATCAAATACCACCAAAAGAAACCTCTATTTGTGGGGAAAAAAGGATAAAAATTTTGTTTGGGTACAACGTCGCACGACCACGCAATTGTCATTCAAAATGCGACAGGGCTGAAAGCCTAAAATTGGTCTGGGCAGGAGGGGGTTTAAGTGCCCAGTAAGCAAGTGGTTAAGGTCATCACAAAGGACAAGGAGGCACTTTTTACGTCTAGAGGAAAAAAGATTTCATCTACAAATACGGAAAGGTTTTTTCACAGTTAGAGCTGTGAAAATGTGTTTTTGGCCAGCACGGTAGATTGCTTTAAAAAAAGGCCTGAATTCTTTCCTTAATGTAAATAATATAACTGAGTACTGACATTTTTAAGTAAAGTTGATCCAGGGAAAATCCGATTGCTTCTCGGGGGATCAGGAAGGAATTTTTTTCCTCACTATAGCAAATTGGATCATGCTTTGCTGGGGTTTTTTTGCCATCCTCTGGATCAACTGTGGGTGAAGGATTGTATATGGCATTGGTTCTCAACTCCGGTCCTCAGAACCCACCAACAGGCCAGATTTTAAGTATTACCTTGGGGAGATGCAGACTAGAATACTGCAATTACTGAGCAGCAAATTATATCACCTGTGATGTATTTCAGTTATCCTGCAAACCTGGCCTGTTAGTGGGTCCCGAGGACAGGATTCGAGAACCACTGATCTATGGGATTGTATGGTTATATATCATTTTTCTCTTTTTTTTTTTTTTTTTCTTTTTTGGTTGAACTAGATGGACTTGTGTCTTCTTTCAAACTGACTAATTATGTAGCAGGGTCCCTCCTATACTTTGGGGTCCACACCCTTGGACCTGTATAGCATCCTGCTGGAAAAATGTCTTGGAACTACTGACCAGGGTACTATCATCCAAAGTTCAGCGCCCATAGGGCCGCATTACAGGCAAAACCTCGCTCCTTCCTAACTGAGGCTCAGGTATGAACCTTTTTAGCCTTTAGCCATCGGAATGGATCCGATCACATAGCCCCTTTTCCTGAAAAGGAAGAATGCTCTCAAGCACACAAATCTCTTTTCTGTGCACAGCTGTTTATCCAAAAACCCTTTGCAAAAATTCAAGCACCCCCCCCCAAATGGCTTCAAGTGGCCATCGAGTGCAAAATTGTCAAAAACTGATAACAAGACCTTTTCAGCATGATGGTCTGCACTTCATTTAGGGCTCTTTCACACGAGCGGAGATCGTTTTGACGGGCTCCGCTGCTCAGCAGAGATCCATCCGTTTATCCCCGCTAAGCCGGCGGATGACAGGACAGTCTCTGCACTCTGTGCAGAGACTGACCTGTCACAGCTCCATTCTCCTCTATGGAGGATCGGATGAACACGGACCGGCTGTCCGTGTTCATCCAATCCGCCAGACGGATGGAAAATAGGGTTTCCATCCTTTTTTTCGCGGATCGGAGCGGATTGGATGCCAGCCAACATGTCACCGCTGACATCTGTCGCTCTATAGAGGACTATGGAGCGTCTGTTTGGGTCTGCCTGAAAAACTGACAGGCAGACTTGAACGATCCGCTCATGTGAAAGGTTAGGCCCCTTTCACACGAGTGGATCGTTCAGGTCCGCCTATCAGGCAGAACATCTGTTATCTTTTACAAGCGTTTAGATGCAGTGCAAACTTGAAGCTTGGCTTAAAACAATTATCTCCATGGGGTTCAAAATAATATAGTTTGACTCTTCCATTTTGTTTCTCTTGAAAGGTGTTTGCTTCTAATTTTCTTATTTCATCTTAAACAGGCCATTATTTAGGATAGTCAGGCACTCCCGACTTGAGGAATGATTACCTCAGTACTTGCATGGTGATCTACCTGCACTCCCTGCATGATGTCTCCAATTTACAAACTGACCTTGACACACAGGATGATTAGATGGCTACAGTGAGGGAAAAAGTATTTGATCCCCTGCTGATTTTGTACTTTTGCCCACTGACAAAGAAATGATCAGTCTATAATTTTAATGGTAGGTTATATTGACAATGAGAGACAGAATAACATAAAAAAATCCAGAACAACACATTTCAAAAAAATTATAAATTGTTTCGCATTTTAAATGAATGAAATAAGTATTTGGCCCCTTCGTAAAACATGATTTGGTTCTCAGTGGTAAAACCCTTGTTGGCAATCACGGAGGTCAGACATTTCTTTTAGTTGGCCACCTGGTTTGCACACATCTCAGGAGGAATTTTGTCCCACTCCTCTTTGCAGATCCTTTCCAGGTCATTGTCATGCTGGAATACCCATCCACGACCCATTTTCAATGCCCTGGCCGAAGGAAGGAGGTTCTCATGCAAGATTTGACGGTACTTGGCCCCGTCCATCATACCTTTGATGCAGTGAGCTTGTCCTATCCCCTTAGCAGAAAAACACCCCCAAAGCATAATGTTTCCACCTCCATGTTTGACACTGGGGATAGTATTCTTGGGGTCATAGGCAACATTCCTCCTCCTCTAAGGAGTTGAGTTGATGCCAAAAAGCTTGATTTTGGTCTCATCTGACCACAGCGTATGACATCCGGCCTGATAACCTGCGATCACATTTCCTGGGGTGGCGCGCATCGCAGTGATCGGTTGTGCGGTGTGTCAGTCTGACACATTGCATTACTGTTCTCGGTAAAGAGCTTCCATTGGAGGCTCTTTACCATGTGATCAGCCGTAATCAATCACGGCTGATCACAGTGTAAACAGGAAGTGCACACTTATGCAACCATATTATTTTAGTTTTTTATTTTTACTTCCCTCCACCTAAAAGATTTCATTTTGTTGTTCAAATGAGTTGTACAGTTTATAGGTCACATTAACCACTTGCCGACCGTCAAACGCAGGTTGACGGCGACAGAGTGGCTCTCCCAGGCAAAACGCCGTCATCTGACGGCGGCTGCCAGATCGCACACTGTGAGCGCGTGCGTGCCGCCGGAGGCGCGCCCGCGCACTCACGGTGTCCGGGGAGGGCCAGGGAGCAGGTACGGCGGAGTCGATCTCCGCCGGCTACCCGCGATGCCCCCCCCCCCCGGAGTGATAGAACGGAGGTCCGTGTAAGTAAACACGGACCTCCGTTCTGTGAAGGGGGAAGGGGCTGTGATCACAGCCTTCCTCTACATGGAAGCTGTGATCACTTCCCTTCCCCAGCCAGGGCAGCCCAAACACAGTTTGAACACACCCAGGGAACACAGTTAACCCTTAGAGTGCCCCCTGCATGTTAACCCCTTCACTGCCAATGGCATTTACACAGTAATCAGTGCATTTTTATAGCACTGATTGCTGTATAAATGCCAATGGTCCCAAAAAAGTGTCAAAATGTTCCGACATGTCCGCTGAAATATCGCAGTACCGCAAAAAATCGCAGATCGTCGCCATTACTAGTAAAAAAAAAAAAAAAATAAAAACCCCATTAATTAATTCTCATCATCCGTAAACGCGGCCACTTTTGCGCAAACCAATCAATAAACGCTGATTGCGATTTTTTTTATCACAAATATGAGGAAGAATATAAATCGGCCAAAACCGGTGAAAAAAAATGTTTTTTTATATTTTTTTTTTTTTGGATTTGTATTTTAGCAAAAAGTAAGAAATTTGTTTTTTTTTTTGCAAAATTGTCACTCTTCTTTTGTTTATAGTGGCGATCAGAAATGACACAGCGGTGATCAAATACCACCAAAAGAAAGCTCTATTTGTGGGGAAAAAAGGACACAAATTTCGTTTGGGTACAACGTCGTATGACCGCGCAATTTTCAGTTAAAGCGACGCAGTGCCGAATCGCAAAAAGGGCTCTGGTCAGGAAGGGGGCAAATCCTTCTGGGGCTGAAGTGGTTAAAGGTGGAAAAAGTTCGTAAATTTTTTGTCTAATTTTTTTTACATCACAGAAACGAGACATTTTAACAAGGGCGTGTAGACTTTTTATATCCACTGTAGATAATATAGAAAAGTTGTCCTGTTGGTATAGTTTCTCAAAAAGTGCTCCAAAACTTGTTTTATCCTCTTATGTTATCTATTCAACAGGCTTGGGAAATGCTGCTTTAAACAAACTTCTACTCAAATCCATGAAGAAAATGGTTCACCTGATTAGAAAGCCCCAGAATAGGGCATGGACTACTTGATGGGGGGGTGGGGCGGACTGCATAGTTTAAAAACATTTAGTATATTTAATGTGTCCTGGAGTAAGATTGGGACTGGGCAATGAAATGTTCAGTGGTACTGGAATACAATATGATCTCAATCCAAACACTGCAGACCACTTAGCCCTTTTATGTAATTTCCCTCTGTGGGGAATGGCAATATGTTCTAAAACCTCTGATTTTGCCTTAAATAGAATACTGTAAACATGCTAAACTACTGCCATATAGCAGGCCATAGTTATAAGATGTCAGTCTGAAGATTTTCCAGTATCGTGTTTATCTTGCTGTCATAGCTGGTTGGATATGGAATTCACAAAAAGTCCAAACTGCCTGACCAGCTCCTAGCCACATCAGCAGTGTCTGCTTTTACCCACAAAATATCAAGTTTTATTGTTTTGCAATGGAAAAATAGTTTCCTAACATTTTGAAAAGTGTAGATGAAAAGAAACAGATTTATTTATGATCAGTGACTAAGGATATGATATTCCCTACGTAGGATTGTAAAAAATGTATTTATATCAGGTGCTTGTATTGCGCAGTCAATTTACGCAGTGCTTCACATATACAGTGCCTTGCGAAAGTGTTCGGCCCCCTTTGAACTTTGCGACCTTTTGCCACATTTCAGGCTTCAAACATAAAGATATAAAACTGTAATTTTTTGTGAAGAATCAACAACAAGTGGGACACAATCATGAAGTGGAACGAAATTTATTGGCTATTTCAAACTTTTTTAACAAATAAAAAACTGAAAAATTGGGCGTGCAAAATTATTCAGCCCCCTTAAGTTAATACTTTGTAGCACCACCTTTTGCTGCGATTACAGCTGTAAGTAATTTGGGGTATGTCTCTATCAGTTTTGCACATCGAGAGACTGAAATTTTTGCCCATTCCTCCTTGCAAAACAGCTCAAGCTCAGTGAGGTTGGATGGAGAGCGTTTGTGAACAGCAGTTTTCAGTTCTTTCCACAGATTCTCGATTGGATTCAGGTCTGGACTTTGACTTGGCCATTCTAACACCTGGATATGTTTATTTGTGAACCATTCCATTGTAGATTTTTCTTTATGTTTTGGATCATTGTCTTGTTGGAAGACAAATCTCCATCCCAGTTTCAGGTCTTTTGCAGACTCCATCAGGTTTCCTTCCAGAATGGTCCTGTATTTGGCTCCATCCATCTTCCCATCAATTTTAACCATCTTCCCTGTCCCTGCTGAAGAAAAGCAGGCCCAAACCATGATGCTGCCACCACCATGTTTGACAGTGGGGATGGTGTGTTCAGGGTGATGAGCTGTGTTGCTTTTACGCCAAACGTAAAGTTTTGCATTGTTGCCAAAAAGTTTGATTTTGGTTTCATCTGACCAGCGCACCTTCTTCCACATGTTTGGTGTGTCTCCAGGTGGCTTGTGGCAAACTTTAAACAACACTTTTTATGGATATCTTTAAGAAATGGCTTTCTTCTTGGCACTGTTCCATAAAGGCCAGATTTGTGCAGTATACGACTGATTGTTGTCCTATGGACAGTCTCCCACCTCAGCTGTAGATCTCTGCAGTTCATCCAGAGTGATCATGGGCCTCTTGGCTGCATCTCTGATCAGTCTTCTCCTTGTATGAGCTGAAAGTTTAGAGGGACGGCCAGGTCTTGGTAGATTTGCAGTGGTCTGATACTCCCATTTCAATATTATCGCTTGCACAGTGCTCCTTGGGATGTTTAAAGCTTGGGAAATCTTTTTGTATCCAAATCCGGCTTTAAACTTCTCCACAACAGTATCTTGGACCTGCCTGGAGTGTTCCTTGTTCTTCATGATGCTCTCTGCGCTTTAAACAGACCTCTGAAACTATCACAGTGCAGGTGCATTTATACAGAGACTTGATTACACACAGGTGGATTCTAGTTATCATCATTAGTCATTGAGGTCAACATTGGATCATTCAGAGATCCTCACTGAACTTCTGGAGAGAGTTTGCTGCACTGAAAGTAAAGGGGCTAAATAATTTTGCACGCCCAATTTTTCAGTTTTATATTTGTTAAAAAAGTTTGAAATATCCAATAAATTTCGTTCCACTTCATGATTGTGTCCCACTTGTTGTTGATCCTTCACAAAAAATTACAGTTTTATATCTTTATGTCTGAAGCCTGAAATGTGGCAAAAGGTCGCAAAGTTCAAAGGGGGCCAAATACTTTCGCAAGGCACTGTATATTGTACATTCACCTTAATCCCTACCCTCAAGGAGCTTACAATCTAAGGTCCCTAACTCACATGCATACATATACTAGGGCCAATTTAGAGAGGATCTAATTAACCTACCAGCATGTTTTTGGAGTGTGGGAGGAAACCGGAGTACCCAGGGGAAACCCATGCAGGCACAGGGAGAACATGCAAACTCCAGGCAGTTGGTGTCGTGGTCGGGAATCAAACCAGTGACCCTTTTGCTGCTAGGCGAGAGTGCTAACCACTACACCACTGTGCTGCCCAAATAAAAATGTGTTACTAGCCTGGTAAAACAAATCTTAACACCAAAATACATGTGAAGAAAAAAAAACATGTTTTTTTTCATTTCGGTTATAAAATTTTGCAAATAAATAATTGTTGTTCATAAATTTAGATCAAAGTGTGTTCTGCTACATTTCTTTGGTGAAAATAACCCAAATCAGTGTATATTATTTAGTCTGTGTGAAAGGTATAGAGTCCACAAACTATGTATGTGACTAAACCCAATAAAAGTGGTTTCTTTACATCGTCTTGTGTGAAACTAGATTTAAATACTTGTTGTTAATAAATAAACGTTTTAAAATATTGGCTTTACTTTTTTTTGTACAAAAAAAAAGAAGTGTACATAAAACCACAATTCTAAACAAAATGGTCCGATCATTGTGTAAAAATAAACCCGTCGTGTCACCACATCACCAATCGTGAGAGCGGATCGTCGTTTTCCCAGTGACCAAACTAAGGGCTGGTGCTGTGGTTGACGGACCTCAAACGTACAAGAGGGACACGGACGTAC
>BLSH010113266.1:110737-123368 GCA_018402905.1 Glandirana rugosa
CCTAAAGTTACGTGTAAAATGTATCTTTTCGTGTTCTTTCGAGACCTGTATGTCGTTTTGTCAGTATCATCAGTTTTACAGATTCGGGTCTACGTTGACCTTGATACCATATTGAGTTTATTGTTCACTGTGTTTTCATGTCTTTGTAGATTCTACCATAGAATTTGCAAAGAAACTACAATACCAGAAGAAAATCGCTGACTGATCGACCTTCTGGTAGGAAGCAAATCCTAGGGTGGAATGATCACACTCCATGCGAAACCCGGGTAACCTTGACTAGAACAAACAACTCGACTTTCCCACGCGCGTCCACAGCAAGTTCCCCAATGGGGTGGACGGGCGGGGGAAACAAGTTATTCCGGATATCTTGGAGAAAGAAACGTTTAAGATACCATCTTAGATGTTTCTGTACTTTTGTGTCACTTGTTATTTGAGTTATACCATAGTTCCAGTTGCATCTGGGCTTAGACATTTTGACTACTATGACTGTTTTGCTGTATGTCCAGAGCTTTCTTGTGCTTTTCTATGTAAAATGTGCATTGAAATCCAATAGAAATATTGAAAATAAAGAAAAAATATATATCATAAAACATCTGACATACACCACCTGACTGGCAGTATTCAAAATGTGTAGAAAAGTGAATGTAAACAATAAGAACTGTGTGCAAACAGGTGCCAACATCAATGTAAACAATGAAAACTGTGTCCAATGAAGACACTGTGTTCAATTTAGACCTCCATGAATATAACATAAAAATATTCCAAGTAATGCAAAATATTATTAAAAAGCAGTCTCATAAAAATAAGTAACAACGAAAGAAAAGATCGGAAGGGAAAAATGTTAAAATAGAAGTTGGAAGAAGTCTCTAATAAAAAGTCCCATTGTGGTGAAGTTTAATATAGACACTGCTGTTTCTTATTGGGGTGTAATATGTCCAGGTTCCGCACCAGTACCACCACCGACAGAAAGGGGAGGATATCTGCTTACCAGAAATGGTGGACCCACATGACCATACGGACAGTGAATCGATCGAGCCTGCGTGGGATATACCCACCAAATCTCTGTGGTGCCATTAGACCTGTGGGAACTGTCTCCAATACAGGTAGCTGTTGCACTTGATCTCCGAATGGAGAAGGAAGGAGCAGGTCAGGTCAATCAAATTCCTCTCCGGTAGATTTGGCTGTTCCACTTAGTCCTCTGTTGGTGTGAAATGCTTCAGCCATCCATTGTGGTTCACCAGTACACTGTGCTGTATTTTGACCAAGAATAAAGTCATTGCACAGGAGTGCGGCCATCCAGTCCGGTCTTTTCTGTTTTTGTTGCACATATGATGAATAAATTCCACAGTGCGATAGGGGCAGGTGGAATTGGGGTGTTTAATAAATGGTAGCTTTGCTGCATGTGTCCAGTTGAAAGCAAAATTGAATGTGAAGCAATTACTAAATTTGTCCACCATGTTTCCTTGTACTGCTACACTTTTGTAAAAAAAAGGGTTTTTTTTAGTTGTTTTCAGCTTGCTTGAAGAGTTATCTCATCTTCGCAATTGTTGAGAGATTAAATATATAGATTACAAATCTATATATTTACTGTGATGTAAAAAGTATAAAACTTGGTATCCTTCACTGCTTAAGGAAGACTAAAGCCGGCGCAGATTTTAGATAGATGGTGCGATTTTCTTTGCTGTAACCTGAACTATATAGCGAGAATTGCATGAAAACATCCAACAGGCTGGTTGTCCCCAAGTTGATTCATTATCTTGGGTACAAACAGCCTGCCTATACATGGTTTGAATCTTGGCCAGTCCTGCTCAACCGGCCAAGATTCAAATAGTCTATGGCCAGCTTAAGAGGTTTGCTGTGACTGCATTCTACTGTTACATTTTTATCACAATATACACCTTTTATAAGTGCTATTAAAAAATAAAAACTCTTACATAGTTAGCCTGGTTGAAAAAAAAAACACAAAGTCCATCTAGTTCAACCAATAAAAAGGGGAAGACAAAACAAAACAATTTTTTACAATCCTTATATACACAGTCCCATACCCACAGTTTATCCAGAGGAAGGCAAAAAACCCCAGCACAGCATGATCCAATTTCCTTCAGCAGGGGAAGAAAATCCTTCCTGATCACCCAAGAGGCAATCAGATTTTCCCTGGGTCAACTTTACGTATAAATGTTAGTATCCAGTTATGTTATGTACATTTAGGAAATAATCCAGGCCTTTTTTTAAAACAGTCTACTGAGCGGGACAGAACAAGCTCTTGAGGGAGTCTATTCCACAGCTTCACAGCTCTTACTGTGAAGAAACCTTTCTATATTTGGAGATTAAATCTCCTTTCCTCCAGACGTTAAGAGCACCCTTGTCCTCTGTGATAACTTTTTAAAGTGAATAACTCAACACCAAGTTCGCTATATGGACCACTTATGTATTTTTACATGTTAATCTCCTCTTCTGAAGAGAGAATAAATTCAGTTCCTCTAATCTTTCCCCATAGCTGAGCTCCTCCATGCCTCTTCTCAGTTTGTTTGCCCTTCTCTGCACTTTCTCCAGTTCCCTAATATCCTTTTTGAGAACTGGTGCCCAAAACTGAACTGCATATTCCAGATGAGGTCTTACCAATGATTTGTACCAGCGCAAAATGATCTCTCTCTCTCTGAAGTCTATACCTCTCTTAATACAAGAAAGGATTTTGCTTGCTTTTGAAACTGCAGCTTGGCATTGCATGCTATTATTAAGCTTATGATCTACCAGAACACCCAGATCCTTCTCCACCATTGATTCCCCTAGTTATACTCACCCTTGTATGTATGATGCATGCATATTCTTAGCCCCCAATGGCAAAACTTTACATTTATCAACATTAAACCTCATTTACCACATAGTTGCTCAATTAAACAGTGCATTGAGGTCAGCTTGTAAGTTGGAGACAACTTGTAAGGAAGTTATTCCACTGCATAGCTTGGTGTCATCTGCAAAGACTGAAATGGTACTTCTAATCCCAGACCCTATATCATTTATAAATATATTAAAAAGTAATGGTCCCAGCACTGAACCTTAGGGTACACCACTAATAACATTAGACCATTTAGAGAGTGAATCATTAACCACTACTCTCTGAATATGGTCTGCTATCCATTTACTCACTGATTTTTCCAAGCCTGTAGACTTTACCTTACACATTAGCCATGTGTGGGGAACTGTGTAAAATGATTTTGTGAAATCCAAGTTTACTATGTCCACAGCCACTCCTTTGTCTGGGGAAATTGTGTCAAATGCTTTTGCAAAATCTAAGTATACAAGTCCAAAGCCACTTCTTTTTCTAAGGTTTTACTTCATTTTATTAAACTATCCAGTATCTTCCCAAATATAGAAGTTAAAATAACAGATCTATAATTACCCAGTAAAGACTTTTTAAATATAGGCACCACATTGGCCTTACGCCAATCCAGTGGTACTATTCCAGTCCTTAAAGAGTCCCTAAAAATGAGAAACCATGGCTTTGAAATGGCAGAGCTCAATTTCTTTAAGGATTTGTGGGTGTATGCCACCTGGACCCAGTGCTTTATGCACCTTTATGCTGCCTAAATATTTCTGGACCATATCAATTTTGACCAATTGTGGATCATTTGGGGCTGAATCAATACTGTCCCCATTATGGCCATAAGGTCCCCCGTGTTCCTTTGTATACACAGAACTGAAGAAGGTATTTAAACACTTCCCGCCGGGAGGGTGTACATAGACCTCCTTCCGTTTCAGTGGTTATACCGGGATGATGCCTGCACCTATTGGCATCATCCTGGTATTGATCTTTTCAGCTGGAAATTCTCTTCTAGGCAGAAGTGATCTGAGTGTCTTATTAGCTGCTCATTAACGTCTGTGGGTGGCCGAAGGGGATCTCACCCATCGCTGCCTCTCCCGCGCTCTCTCCGGTCCCATCACGGAGACTGGAAGCAATATGGCCAGCAGCGATGGCTGCCTTGTACAGACAGAGAGGAACTGACATTGTTCCCCTCTCTCTGTAACCCTGGAAACTGGGAGCAACATGCAGTTCGTCACTTCCGATTCCGCCCCTTTGTTTACCTGGCCAGCAACGGCCAGGTAAGTAGCCGATCAGACCGATCTGTGTCTGATCGGCTACATGGAAGGCCAGAGAAGAGATTTGGGGTCTAACAGACCCCAAATCTTTCCATAAAGAGGATCTGTCACAGCCCATGCTATCACAAGGGATGTTGTTCATCCCTTGTGATAGCAATAAAGTTAGTACAAAAAAAAGTGTAAAAAAAATATTTTTGAAAAAATAATAAAAAAAATGTAAAGTGTCCCTGCCCCACCATTTTTACACACAAATGCAAATGCTTATGTTACTCCCGCACACATATGTAAACGGCGATCAAACCACGTGTGAGGTATTGTCGCGAACATCAGAGCAAGAGCAAAAATTCTGGCTCCAGACCTCCTGTGCAACTCGAAACTGGTAACCTGTAAAGGCGTTTAAAGCGTTGCCTATGGAGAATTTTAAGCACCGTAGTTTGCCTCCATTCCACGGGCAGACGCAATTTTAAAGCCTGACATGTTAGGTATCTATTTTACTTGGTGTAACATCATTTCAATTATGCAAAAAAATTGGGCTAACTTGAGGTTTTTTTATTCATGAAAGTGTTTTTTCTTTTTCCAAAAAAATTGCGTTTGAAAAAACGCTATGCTAATATCATGTGACATAAAAAATTGCAACACCCTCCATTTTATTCTACAGGGTCTCTGCTAAAAATATATATATAATGTTTGGGGGTTCTAAGTAATTTTCTAGGAAAAAAAGTACATTGTTACATTAATTTCCTTTACATATTCTGTGATATTCTTTATAACATTTAAACAGTGACAGTGTTCCTTCAATTTTATATATTTTTTTAAAAGCTCTTTTCTTGTTATTTATAGCTTTCCTAACTTTGGCTGTGAGCCATGTAGATTTTATTTTTAGCCTTTTAAACATATTTAAACGCTGATAAGTGATCTCGCGGCGAATCCGCCACTGAGGCCACTTTTATCTGATGCAGAATCTCTGGCTGAAAAAAAAAATGCAGTGGTTGCTATGATAGCTATCTGCTACCATAACAAAAGTATTCCTCTAAAAAGAGGCCGCTCTCTTATGACGGCGGCGGTCCGTAAGTGATTAATAGCCCAGTCATGTGGAGAATGAAACCAAAATTCAGCAATACCAACTAGTTCTCTTCGTGCGCCAAAACTTCCAACTCACCTATTTTGCTTGGCAGACTTCTGGCATTGGTGAACAAACACGTTAATTCATTGTCACATTTTTGCATATTTTTTTATTTCAGTACAAATAGTACAATTTCCAATCTGCCATAGCCCTTCCCCCATCTTTCTCCATTCCACCAACCAATTGGGGCTGCCCCCTGTCTGACCTGCCTGCCCCATTATAATCTATTTGACCCCCCCCCAATCCAATAGTTTAAATACTCCTCCAGCCTTCCCATAAACCTCTCCCTCAGCACAGCAGACCCCCTTCCATTTAGGTGCAAACCATCTTTAGCATATAAGATGTACTCCAATGAAAAGTCAGCCCAGTACTCTAGAAACCCAAATCCCTCCTCCTTACACCAGGTCTTTTATTACACATAATAAAATGTAACATCATACCCACAATTTCCAAAACCACAGAGACCTTTCCCGTTTGCATCATATTTATAAATGTACTGTTAAAGTAATGCTAAAGGAAATAAAAAGTTATTTTTACCTGGTCTGTGCAATGGTTTTGCACAGAGCAAACCCTGTCATCCTATTCCTGGGTCCCCCGCCGGTGCTCTGGGCCTACCCCCCTGCTGAGTGTCATCATAGCAAGCTGCTTGCTATTAGGGCACTCGCGCTCCTCACTGGCTGTGATTGGGAGCAGTGGGAGCCAGTGGCTCCTTCTGCTGTGTCTGAGCCAATGCGGAGGGAGAGAGCATAGAATGCATGAAGGTTAAAAACCTTTAGCCTTTTGAACCACTTTAAATTATATTGAACTCTTTATATAATATAAATAGTTAGCTACCTTAGCAATATTGCTTATAAGTTCATGGATGTTAATTTCTTATTCCAACTGTTCAGTTGATGCACACCTAAGGCCCCCGTTCACACATGTGGACCGATCAGGTCCGACTGTCCGTTTTTCAGGCGGACCTGATCGGACGCTCCATTCACCTCTATGGAGCGACGGATGTCAGTGGTCACACGTCCGCTGACATCTGGTGCTATCCGATCTGGTCCGCTAAATCCAGATGGATGGAAACCCCTATTTTCCATCTGTCTGGCAGATGGGATCGGATGAAAACGGACAGGCGGATCCGTTTTCATCCGATCTCCCATAGAGGAGAGTGGGGCTCTGGCACAGTGAGCAGAGACTGACCTGTCATCCGCCAGCTCAGCGGGCTTCAACGGATCGATCCCTGCTGAGCAAGCGGAGTCCGTGAAAATGAATAGCCCCGTGTGTAAGGGGCCTTAAGCACTTAAAGTGTTACCAAACCCACAACAGTAAAATCTGTCTGTACAGTTGTGCTCATAAGTTTACAGAATTTAGGATTTCTTGGCCATTTTTCAGAGAATATGAATAACACAAAAACTTTTCTTTCACTGTTGGTTAGTGTTCGGCTGAAACCATTTATTATCAATCAACTGGGTTTACTCTTTTTAAATCATAATGACAACAGAAGCTACCCAATTGAACCTGATCAAAAGTTCACATACCCCAGTTCTTAATACTGTGTATTGCCCCCTTTAAGATCAATGACAGCTTGAAGTCTTTTGTGGTATTTGTGGATGAGGCTTTTTATCTTCTCAGATGGTAAAGCTGCCCATTCTTCTGGGCCTCCAGTTCCTGGAAATTCATGGGCTGTCTTGCATGAACTGCGCGTTTGATATCTCCCCAGAATGGCTCAGTGATATTGAGGTCAGGAGACTGAGATGGCCACTTCACTTTATTCTGCTGTAGCCAATGACAGGTTGACTTGGCCTTGTGTTTTGGATCATTGTCATGTTGGAATGTCCAAGTACGTCCCATGCACAGCTTCCTGGCTGATGAATGCAAATGTTCCTCCAGTATTTTTTGATAACATACTGCATTCATCTTGCCATCAATTTTGACAAATTTCATGTGCCTTTGTAGCTCACACATCCCCAAAACCTCAGTGATCCACCTCCATGTTTCACAGTAGGAATGGTGTACCTTTCATAATAGGCCTTGTTGACTCCTCTCCAAATGTAGCATTTATGGTTGTGGCCTAAAGGCTCAATTTTGGTCTCATCACTCCAAATGACTTTGTGCCAGAAGGTTTGAGGCTTGTCTCTGTGCTGTTTGGCATATTGTAAGCGGGATGCTTTGTGGCATTTGCATAGTAATGGCTTTCTTCTGGCAACTTGACCATGCAGCCCATCTCTCCAAGTGCCCCTCCTTATTGTGCATCTTGAAACAGCCACACCACATATTTTCAGAGAGTCCTGTATTTCACCTGAAGTTATTTGTGGGTTTTTCTTTGCACCCTGAACAATTTTCCTGGCAGTTGTGGCTGAAATTTTAGTTGGTCTACCTGACAGTGGTTTGGTTTCAACAGAGCCCCTCATTTTCCACTTCTTGAATAGAGTTTGAACACTGCTGATTGGCATTCTCAATTCCTTTGATATCTTTTTATATCCCTTTCCTGTTTTATACAGTTCAACTACCTTTTCCCGCAGATCCTTTGACAATTCTTTTGCTTTCCCCATGACTCAGAATCCAGAAACATCAGTGCAGCACTGGATGAAAGATGCAAGGGTCTGTCAGGCGCCCAGAAACTCATTGACCTTTTATACGCACACACTAATTACAAGCAAACAGATCACAGGGGAGGATGGTTACCTTTAATAGCCATTCAAACCCCTTTGTGTCAACTTGTGTGCATGTTATCAGGCCAAAATCACCAGGGTATGTAAACTTTTGATCAGGGTCATTTGGGTAGTTTCTGTTGTCATTATGGTTTAAAAAGAGTAAACACAGTTGATTGATAGTAAATGGCTTCAGCCAACCACTAACCATGAGTGAAAGAAATGTTTTTGTGTTATTATTCATATTCTCTGAAAAATGGCCAAGAAATCATAAAATCTGCCAGGGTATGTAAACTTATGAGCACAACTGTATATGCGGAATAGCATGCTTGCTAAACTTACTGTGTAACTTAAGGGGTTAATCCTCTGTATTGTGTAAAAAGGCTGTTTGATCTTGTATGGCCAGATACTTCCTTGTTGCCCATCTACTAAATTAGACTACACTATACTACATGCAAGCAGTGTGAAAACATTGCACATGCTCTGTTCGATCTTCCTGTTTCACATGAATACAGACTACAGTGCATTTCTAGAGGCAGTGATTGTTTATTTGTGAACTGAGCATGTCATTAACAAAGCACCAATCAGCTCCGGTCGGATTGTGGGTGAAGGGTCACTGATGCAAAGGAAGTTGCATCAGAGAGTGAAATCTCCTCCCACATGCAAACTGGGTAAGTTTTGGCTACTCGCAGTTTATCACCTGACTGCAATATATAGATGAAAAAAGGTATATAGCAGCAGTATTTTGATATAAAAAGATTTATAAGCTGTGTGCACTGTGGGGGGGGGGGGATTTTTTATATTGCTGGGTTTAGTAACACTTTAAGCTAAAACTTTTTAGGTTAAAACCGTTATAAATGATAAAAAAGAGCATTTAAAAATATAAAAATGAAGGGACACAATCATCTTTTAAATGTTACAAAGAATATAACAGAATATGTAAAAAGGAAATCAAGGACACAAAATTTCAAAACGAACGAAAGATTGCAAAAGATAGTAGGACAAACCCCAAAAAATTCTTCAAATATAATAATATTAAAAAGGTCAGGTGTGAGCATGTAGGCCCTTTGCAAAATAATCTTGAGTGGGTGACTGGAGACAAAGCGAAGTCAAACTTATTAAATACATTATTCAGCTCTGTGTATACAAAGGAGCATGGGGGGGGCTCATGTCCATAATGGGGTGGTAGTGACACAGCCCCAAATGATCCACAATGGCTCAAAAGTGAAATGGTCCAGAAGTATTTAGACAGAATAAAGGTAGATAAAGCGCCTGGACCAGATGGCATCCATCCACAGATCCTAAAAGAATTAAACTCTGTCATTTCAAAGCCATTGTATCTAATTTTTAGGGACTCCTTAATGACTGGAATAGTACCACTGCAATGGTGTAGGGCCAATGTGGTGCCCATATTTAAAAAGGAATCAAAGTCTTTACCAAGTAACTATAGACCTGTTAGTTTAATGTCTCTAGCTGGGAAGATACTGGAGAGTTTAATAAAAGACCACATAGATGAGTTTTTGTTGGAAAAAAATGTTTTAAGCAACAGACAGCATGGAAGACAGAAGTTGTCAGACAAACCTGATTTCTTTTTATGAGGAGGTAAGTAAAACCTTGGCCGGAGGGGTGGCTGTGGAAGTGGTATACTTGGATTTTGCAAAAACATTTGACACAGTTCCCCCACACACGGCTAATGTGTAAGATAAAGTCTACAGGCTTGGAAAGATCAGTTTGTAAATGGATAGAAAACTGGCTAGAAGACCAAATTCAGAGAGTAGTGGTTAATGATTCTTACTCTGAATGGTCTAAGGTTATCAGTGGTGTACCCCAAGGTTCAGTGTTGGGACCCTTGCTTTTCAATATATTTATAAATGATATAGGGTCTGGGATTAAAAGTACCATTTCAGTATTTGCAGATGACACCAAGCTATGCAGTGGAATAACGTCCTTACAGGATGTCTCCAACATACAAGCCAACCTCAATGCACTGTTTAATTGGGCGACTATGTGGCAAATGAGGTAAAATGTAGATAAATGTAAAGTTATGTGCTTGGGAGCTAAGAATATGCATGCATCGTACATAATAGGGGGAATACGACTGGGGGAATCCATAGTGGAGAAGGAGCTGGGGGTTTTGGTAGATCATAAACTTAATAATGGCATGTAATAGCGCGCAAAATCCTTTCTTGTATTAAGAGGTATGGACTCCAGAGAGAGACATCATTTTGCCCCTGTACAAATCATTAGTGAGACCTCATCTGGAATATGCAGTTCAGTTTTGGGCACCAGTTCTCAAAGGATATCGGGTGCAGAGTGCAGAGAAGGGTAACCAAACGAATCAGAGGCATGGAGGAGCTCAGCTATGAGGAAAGATTAGAGGAACTGAATTTATTCTCTCTTGAGAAGAGGAGATTTAGGGGGTATATGATCAACATGTACAAATACTTAAGTGGTCCATATAGTGAACTTGATGTTGAGTTATTTACTTTAAGGTCATCACAAAGGACAAGGGGGCACTCTTTACGTCTAGAGCCAAAAAGATTTCATCTCCAAATACGGAAAGGTTTCTTCACAGTTAGAGCTGTGAAAATGTGGAATAGACCAAAGGTGGTTTTGGCCAGAATGGTGGATTGCTTTAAAAAAGGCCTGTATTCTTTCCTTAATGTGAATAATATAACTGGGTATTAACATTTTTAGGTAAAGTTGATCCAGGGAGAATGTGATTGCCTCTCGGGGGATCAGGAAGGAATATTTTGCTCCGCTATAGAAAATTGGATGATGATTTGCTGGTGTTTTTTTCCTTCCTCTGTATCAACTGTGGGTGAAGGATTGTATATGGGATTGTATGGTTATATATACTTTTTTCTATTTTTTTTTTTTTCTTTTGGTTGAACTAGATGGACTTGTGTCTTTTTTCAACCTGGCTAACTATAATATTATGTATCTATGTTTAAGCACTGTCCTAAAGCATCCGGTTCCAGTGTAAAGTAATAATGTTGACAAAGCTTCAACATGGGGCCCACTCTTATCCTCATCAACTCCACCACTTGCCCCTCCTCCAGATCACTTCTACTTCCACTGGAAACTCGGTAAGCTTGGTTTCATATCACCAGTGTAGCAGAGAGCAGTAGCTGTATGGTAAACACATTATCAAGCAGTCAAACTACAATAGATTTATAATAAAGGCAAGATCAAGCAGTCAAGTTGCAACAGCTGCATTATACGTTTTAGGGCCCCATGAAAAAGCTAAATGCCGATGCATATTGTCTCTCAGTCAAATCTACGCACCCCAAAATGGTAATATCATACTGCCAGCCCTGATGACGGCTAATTGGCTGAAACGCATTGGGAGCCACCACGAGTGATGTAGGACAGTGGTTCTCAACCCTGTCCTCAAGTACCCCCAACAGGCCAAGTTTGCAGGTTTTCCTTTATCTTCCACAGGTGCTTTAAATCAGAGTCAATTGCTTGGTATTTTGGACAACTATTTTATCTAAGAGAAATTCCCAAAAACATGGCCTGTTGGTGGTACTTAAGGACAGGATTAAGAACAAAGCACCCGATTAAGAGCCTGATCACTCTCCTGTTTATCACTTTACACAAGCCTAACCCAACTTCCTTTAGTTTAGAGGTCCTATTATTTGGTAAGCTACTCTTTGTAATGTTTGGTGAAGGTGATAATTCAGTGGAATTTAAAGCAGTAGTAAAGATTAAAATAAAAAAAAATTGAGACCCACAGGCGGTTTAAGGTCATAACTAGCACATTATGACAGATTTACCTGAAAACAAAGGCGCTTTCATCTTCACCTCCCAGGTTCGCACTCTCCAGACATTTGAATAATTGGGTCGAAATGACGGCACAAAACAGAAAAAAGCGGCAGACCCAAAGGGCCTGGTATTGATTGGGATAGATGGACCCCCACGCTTTTTTATTCACTATTTTATATTGCCGGCAACTGTTCTGTTTACATTCACCCTGCTGACAGCTGATAACTCATCCGTTGTGAAGGCCAGCTTTCCAGCCTGCTCCATAGCAGCCAGTTATTCACTGGTCGTTAAGGACGCTGCTACTCCAAAACATGCTGGCAGAGGGTTTTTTCCTGCCACTAAACTATCCTGGCAAAAAACGCTGCTAAAAGCCTATGTGTGCATGAACACATAGCATTACATGCAGACAGGGCTGTCTTTACCGCAGGGCAAATGGGGCAAGTGCCCTGGGCCATGTCACTGTTGGGGGGCCCAAAGCAGCTGCTGCCCCCTTAGCCCTTGTCCCGGCTGTGTTCCGGAAAGCAGAGCCGCGGGTCGGGACAACTTACAGCCATTTCACTGCACTTGTTGCTGAAGATTGTTCCTGTCCACACATCTCGGCCGCCTGCACCTCCCCCTACCCCGCTCATCAGCAGTTTCTATGCCCCTCTCCAGCAAGACTAAGGACCATCCACCGAGGTGGAACTTCCAGGCTTCTGCTATAGAGTGGGTGGGCTGAGCCTGGAGCTCCAAGATAGTGCCCGCCTGGAGAGGTGTGGTGTGATAGGAGCTGTGAGCAGAGGGTGCAGAACGAGTGTGCCTGAAGGTAAAATCACCTAATGGTCCATTGTGGCTTAGCTTGCAGGCACCTCTATGCTAAGTCTGCTGAGCTACTGCAGCATAGCATAGATGTGCCGGCTGTCAGGTGACAAATGGGAAGATGGATTTTTCATGTAGCATTAACTAAAGTATTGTCACTGCCCCCAGGTTTGTGCCTGCCCTATCCTCCCTGGTGTGTAGCCCC
>BLSH010113266.1:195271-211686 GCA_018402905.1 Glandirana rugosa
GTTTTTTTTTTCTTTATTTTTTACTAGTAATGGGGCGATCTGCGATTTTTAGCGGTACTGCGATATTGCAGCGGACATGTCGGACATTTTTGACACTTTTTTGGGACCAATGACATTTATTCAGCGATCAGAAATTTAAATGTCCACTGATTACTGTATAAATGTCATTGGCAGTGAAGGGGTTAACCTGGGGGGGAGAGCTAGGGGTTAACTGTGTTCCCTGGGTGTGTACTTACTGTGGGGGGGTTGGGCTAACATGGGCATGAGAGATCTAACTGATCCCAGTGACAGGGATCAGTAGATCTCTCATGCCCCTACTAACAGAGCAGGGAACCGTCGTGTTTACATCGGCGGTTCCCCGTTCTTTCCCTGTAGCCGCTCATCGGGGCTCGACGGTGGACATCGGGTCCGCCCGAGCCGCGGGCACACTCCTCAGGAGTGCGGCGCGCGCCCCCTAGTGGCTGATTGCAGATCGCCGTCTTTTTACGGCGATTCGCGCTCAGCATCCCGACTGCCGCCGTGAAAACACGGCGCACGGTCGGGAACTGGTTAAAAAACATTGCATCCCTGTGTCCTTTAGACCCAGAAATAAACATAGAACATGTACATCCATAAGACCCAACACCCAAACACAAGAAAAGTTACTTGGTATATGCAGCACACTGTAGTGAGGAGTGCGAAGGCCTGCATATTGGGAAGATGGTGCAACCTCTGAAAAACAAATGGCCAAACACAGGAGGGCAAATTCTACATTCAACATTTTCCTACCCTTTAAGGAAAAAGGATTTTTTTTTAGAGGACAGCCAGGCACACATTTGGACAGAAGACAGCTGGTTCACAAGAGGTGTGGGGAGACTAGTGTACATCAAACGTTTTTTAGTCGACTAAAATAATTTTGGTCGACTGAAACTCATTTTAGTCATCTAAAATTAACAGCCATTGTTGAACAGGTGTGAAGGCCGTCGACACCATCTGTCTTCCACATATAGTGCTGTGTTTTGACACTGATTTGACAATGATTCACACCTTCAGCCATGTAAATGTAGTATGTAAATGTAATAAGTATTAACACTTCAAGTCTTTCTGACACCAAGGAATGGATTATTTAACTTGTACAGGGTGGTTCCACATTTTTTACACATCCCATCCTGTCTTTAAACAATAACATCCAACTTTCCACAGTAATTGGATCAATGTGTTGGTGCTAACTGTTTGGATATTAATGCTGTGGTATTACTGACATTGTGTGTGTGTGTGTGTGTGTGTGTGTGTATATAAAAATACACATACAGTATACAGACTTTGATTCGATCTGGTGTGATCTAAGGCTGGGTTCACACTAGTCCGACAAACGGACAGACATTGTGAGCACAAGTCGCATTACGTCACCAAATCAATGTTTCCCTATGAGAGCCGTCTTAACTTTGAAAAAGGTTCCTGTAGTACTTTGGTCCTACTTCAGCCCATTGAATAGCATTGAAGTAGGATCAAAGTCAAATCCTTGTTCTAACCATCTGACTTGTGACATCCAACTTGGTGATTACAGCAGCAGTAAAAGGAACTAATCTCAAACTGGGATTGTTTTGATTGGTCAAAGGACAAGTCACTATCTCAAAGTCGGAGCAAAATCTTATCGTGTTCATTCAAGTCGGATGGAAGTAGGACAGAAGTAGGACCAATGTTGCAGGGCAAAGTAGGATCAAAAGTCTGACCGTTTTTGTGTCGGATAGTGTGAACCCAGCCTTAGATTCACTGAGGAAGTCATTGTTGCAAGAATTCATTGTGCCAGGTTCTTTGATATAAGATCTGAAAGGAAAATGAATAGGCTAAAATCAGCAGCTGTTAAAACAGGTCTAATGCATGGTTGGACTAGCCTATGGGACAAGCACCACCCTACCTCCAGCCCACTCCTTCATTATACTACATACCTTTATGATGTGTTGTTTATTTGTAAAGTAACCTGTTGTTATATTAAGATTATAATATGTGATTTGTATGTTTCTTTTTTCCTACAGAAGATATTTGCTGCTAGTCCATATTCTGATCCCATTCAAGTGGAAGATCCAGATCCTCAACCAATTACTGACGGTGAAGAAGGCCTGATTTGGGTTATTGGACCAGTTTTAGCTGTTGTTTTCATAATCTGCATCGTGATTGCTATACTCCTCTACAAAAAGTAATTCATTTAAATGTTGTGATAAATGTTGTAGGATATGACAAGTGTTGTATATGGTTGCTTATGTTGCTAACATTTTGTTTATTTTTCATATATTATACACAATATTGCTTGCCTTCTGATCTTTAAAATACTTTGATACCTAAGCTTTAATACCTAAGTTAGATAGCATTTGAATTCTGAAAGAATTTTGGAGAACAGATTATGCATGTTTCAGACTATAGTTCTCAGCCATTAATCACAGCTATTCATGAATCACCAGAGTGTCCAGGACCCTTCTGCTATAGGTTCATGTTTGCTGAAGTAACCATGAAGTTATAGCCTAAGAGAATGCAGTGGGCATAAGGGTAACTGAGTTAGCCAGCTGCAGGTAGTTCTGTTCTGCCATACCCCTTATGTCTGTGGCAGTAAAGGGTTAGGACTAAGACTGGGATGCCATTAAAGTTGATGTGCGTGTAAAGGCAGGCATCCTAATGCTTTTGGTAATATTGTGTATATTTGAAATTAAATCTTTTAATATTTTGTGGAAATAACATGGTGTGGGTGTGTGCAGATATCTGCCAGTCACAGGCTGTGTCATGCCCCTCCAGCCTGTATCTTAGAATAAGAGGGAGGTGAAGCCACCATTAATCTACATGTAATATCCCACCCCTATTGTGTTTAGCTAGTTAGTGGGCATGGAGGAGGAGGGAGGGAGTGGGCTGTCATTTACCACTGTGTGGCCACATGGGCTGCTCAGATATGATAGGTAGAAAATGCTCAGCATAGAAACTCACTGAAAACTAAACATGTACAGGGCTGCCACCACAGCTGCAAAATCCCTTGTTTAAGCTTTAGTAATAAAACCTGGAAGCTGAATTTTGCCCTCTCTAGCTTTAGTAAATAACCCCCATAGTGATTGAGTATGCACAGTATGTAATACAGCATTTATTGATAGGTTTTATGATGTGTGTTTAGCGACACTTTAAGCCTTGCCTCCTCTCCTTATATTCTGCCCCCATCATTCAAGTATAAAGTAAGATAAAAACCAATGCATGCACTAGGTGTACCTAAGAAAAATTGTAACTTTTAAAAAAGCAGCGCATTAATGGTCCGAATACAAGACCTAAAAACATAATTACTGTGAAACAGATGTGCCAATAAAATTTTGGTTCACAACGATCCCAAACAACAATAAAATATAAATGCTAACGATCATAAACTATATGTGCTCAAATCATAATGAATTAACTTGCAGCAATATTATAAGTGAAAAAATATAAATGCCACAATTTATGTGCAAATATTAGTGACCATGTCTCCAAAAGACAGTGCCATATAACACTGGAAATAAAGAACCAGGTGCATTGGCACAGGTACCACTTCAAAACACTGAGTGTCCACAACAGGTGTCCCTAAGTGTAACAAATGCTTTTAGTGGAAACGTAGGATCTCTAAAATAAAAAAGATCTAAGAACATCTGGCTGACACATAGCCTTGACATCCTGTAGTTCAGCAACACCAGATTGAGCTCATCAATACATGTAATAGAAGAGGAACACAAAGGCACATCCCATAGTGTAGTCATTTTGAATAAAAATGGAGGATTTCTTAACCGATTAACGACGACCCGCCGTCGCTTTACTGTGGCAATGTGGCTTGTTCCCGCAAATCGCCGTCATTGTACATCGGAGTAGCAATGAGCCGTTGTGGGCGCGTTCCACCGGAGTATGCACGCTTCCACCCTGCGGGGGAGCCAATCAGCGGGTGGGGCGGACTCGATGTCCGCCGGCCACCCGCGATCATTCCCTGCAGGGAAAGAATGGTGATCTGCCTGTGTAAACAAGGCAGATCCCCGTTCTGACAGGGGAGATGACACAGATCCTGTCTTTCTGCTAAGCAGGAAGACAGATCTGTGCATTTCCCCAGTCAGCCCATCCCCCATACAGTTAGAACACACAGTAAGGGAACACATTTAACCCTTTGATCGCCTTTGGTGTTAACCCCTTCCCTGCCAGTGTCATTTATACAGTAATCGGTGCATTTTTATAGCAATGATCGCTGTATAAATGTCACTGGTCCCAAAAAAGTGTCAAAAGTGTCCAATCTGTCCACTGTAATGTCGCAGTCCTGCTAAAAATCGCAGATCGCCGCCATTACTAGTGAAAAAAAAACAAATAAATAAAAATGCCAGAAATCTATCCCCTATTTTGTAGACGCTATAACTTTTGTGCAAACCAATCAATATGCGCTTATTGGGATTTATTTTACCAAAAATATGTAGAATACATATTGGCCTAAACAGATGAATAAATTTGTTTTTTTACAATTTTTTTGGATATTTATTATAGCAAAAAGTAAACAATATTGTTTTTTTTATTATTGAAAATTGTTACTCTTTTGTTTATAGCGCAAAAAATAAAACTGCAGAGGTGATCAATTACCACCAAAAGTAAGCTCTATTTGTGGGAAAAAAAGGAAATCAATTTTGTTTGGATACTACGTCGCACAACCGCACAATTGTCAGTTAAGGTGACGCAGTGCCGCATGGCAAAAAAATGGCCTGGTCATTAAGGCCCTATTCACACCTGAGCGATTTGTAGCTTGAAGCCTGAAGCTACAAAATGCTGAAGGGGAAAAAAAAATCAATGATTCTCTATGGAGATGGTTCACATCTGCACTCCAAAATGCCTGAAGCCAAAAGCCTGAAAACGCCTGAAGCTCAAACAAGTTCGGGAGGTATTTTTTAGGCAGATTTGGGCATTTTTCTGCTTTTTACATTGTTGTCCTTTTGACCGCTGCAAAATCATGATTGAAATCACATGGCTTTCTGCCTGAAAACGACACGCTCAGGTGTAAATGCAGCCTTAGGGGGAAATCCTTCCAGTCCTTAAGTGGTTAAAAAGCCACTCACATGTACATAGAAACACAGAAAAGCGGATAGAAGAAAATATAAAATGGTTGTTGCAGTATTTCTGATGTGAGTTCACCAAGCCCCGCCCAACATTTTTAGTCCAATCGCATACATCATCAAGGAATGCAGGGGTACATTCCCTGATGACGCCTGTGGTTGGGGTTTATAAACCGCATTGCAGAAATAATTGCCCACCACTTTACCAGTCAAAAACATACAATATGGCGATACATAATTGGTTATTGTACACTATATTTCCAAATATATTGTGATGCTTGCCTTTTACATGCAAATGAACTTTACAGTCATTGTAAAGCAGGGGTCCTCAAACTACGGCCCTCCAGATGTTCAGGAACTACAATTCCCATAATGCCTAGTCATTTGTGTGAAAGTGTTTTACAATGCCTCATGGGACGTGTAGTTCCGCAACAGCTGGGGGGCCGTAGTTTGAGGATCCCTGTTGTAAAGGCTTGTTTTTTTTAATAACAAACATGATATACTTACCTCCTCTGTGCAGTTGGTTTTGCACAGAGCAGCCCGGATCCTCCTCTTTTCGGGTCCCTCTTTGCTCCTCCTGGACCCTCCCCCTGGTGAGTGACCCCACACCAGCAGCTCTCTATGGGGGCACCTGAGCCGAGTCAGAGCTCCATGCATCCATTCAGTCACGGAGTTCTGCCCCCTCTCTCCCCTGATTGGCTGACTGATTTTGATTGACATCCGCGGGAGCCAATGGCGCCACTGCTGTGTCTCAGCCAATCAGGGAGAGTGTCTGGGACAGCTAAGACACTTGTGGCCATCGCTGCAGGGAGAAGGGGCTTAGGTAAGAAATGGGGGGGGGGGGTAGTGGAGAGGGTGGGAAGACTGCCACACACAGAAGTTTTTTTTTTTTTTATCTTAATGCATTAAAATAAAACTCCTTCTGCCTTTACAAGTCCTTTAATGGCATCCCGTCTTAGTCAGTAGGGTTCAATATTGAGTTGGCCAACCCTTTTCAGCAATAACAGATAACAGCAGGTGTCACAATACCTTTGGTAATATAGGGTATACCGCATATCACATTTTTTTTGTTGTTCACTGACAAATAACAATGTTTGAATAGTGCTTTTGTTTAAAAAAAAAAATGTATTATAACTTGTTGCTTTTTCTTCTGTTGCTTCCACATATAGCAAACCAGACAGGTAAGAATATCTGTTGCTCTCTTAATTTATCAATGTTTGTTTTTTTTTACTTCAGTTTGTTTTGCTTTTGCTTAAAGTTTGAAGAGAAATATACTTTAATGTTTCTATTACCCTGAATTAGAATATACAGTATGTGGTCTTCAAAGTCCATGTTTTGGGGACTTAAATGTATAATAGATTTCTAAACTGGTTCCTAGGGTTTCTGAAGGTGTAGGATAATGCTCAGCTCTCAGATGACACAAGGCACCGCAGTAAAAACTCACTCAAAGGGCTTTGGCAATGTCTGGGATATCAGTGGTGCTTTGATCTTGGTCCTTTTATCTTTAAAGGTCTATTGTGCAATAACAGCTGGCTAAAACATGAAGACCACTCCCTAAGTAATCTCTAAACAAGGTTGACATTGTGTCTATTGGACAACTAAAGATATGACATCATGTCCAATCTAGACTTTTATTGAAAAGAATTAAGAACAAAACCGAAATTCATTATGCATCTTTTACATTTTTAAGCAAACGGAAAAACTCAGAACCCAGAACCAAATGTTTACTGAATAATGCAGAAATCACCCCTCACCATCCAACAGATCCAGTGGAAATGAGACGCATTAATTTTCAGACTCCAGGTAAGCGAAAATGTAATGTACTAAAGAGACCACTGGAAAAAATGAAAAAGTACACATGCTTACATCTATACTGCTAATTTACAGAATGGATAAGATGACAAACCATGTTTAACTCTTTTAGATTAAAGGTGTTCAACCTGTGGATTGAAACCTCAAAATGAGCTACTAAAATAAATTCTTGGGACTTATAGGATATTTGACATTATATTCACTGTCTATGCCTTAAATTTGGCTACCCAATCATGCTCTTGTGCTCTGTGTTAAACCAGTAAAATGTATGTTGATTCGCTCAGTAGTTTATAGATGGGAGAAAACAAATTACTGTGGGCTTAGTTCATGAAAGGACATCACATGCTGTATTTTGGTGACGTGACACATTTTCCCCAAAAATCTCATACTGAAAATGTCACTATGCCTTTATGCGGTATTTATCTCAAAAAGCAAAAACACTTGGTAACTACTGCATAAAACAACATTAACCACTTCAACCCCAGAAGGATATACCCCTTCCTGACCAAAGCACTTTTTGCGATATGGCACTGCGACGCTTTAACTGACAATTGCGCGGCCGTGCGATGCTGTACCCAAACAAAATTGGCATCCTTTTTTCCCCACAAATAGAGCTTTCTTTTGGTGGTATTTGATCACCTCTGCGTTTTTTATTTTTTTACCCAAAAACAGCGACAATTTTGAAAATAAAACAATTTTTTTTACTTTTTGCTATAATACATATCCAGAAAAAAATATGAAAAAACTAATTTATTCATCAGTTTAGGCCGATATATATTCTTCTACATGTCTTTGGTAAAAAAAAAACGCAACAGGCGAATATTGATTGGGTTGCGCAGAAGTTATTGCGTCTACAAACTATGGGAATAGATTTACAGCATTTTTACGTTTTCATTTTTTTTACTAGTAATGGCGGCGGTCTGCGATTTTTATCGGGACTGCGACATTGCCGCGGACAGATTAAACGCCTTTGACACTTTTTTGGGACCAATGACATTTTTACAGCGATCAGAGCTAAAAATAGCCACTGATTACTCTATAAATGTCATTGGCAGGGAAGGGGTTAAACTCTAGGGGGCGATCAAGGGGTTAAATGTGTTCCCTCACTGTGTTCTAACTGTATGGGGGCTGGACTGGCAGGGACATGACTGATCTAACTGTTCCCGATCACTGGGAACAGTAGATCAGTGTCATGTCTCCTGACAGAAGGGGGATCGGCCGTGTTTACATTGGCAGATCCCCGTTCTGCCTCTGTAGTAGGCACCCGACCCGTGGGCACGTTCACAGAGCAAGCAGCGGGCTTACGCGCCGCCGGCAGGGCGCAATCGCCTGCAAATCATGCATGTGCAGCCGACATACCATGACGGCGATTTGCGCAGCTGAGCCAACCTGCCGCAGTAAAACTGCAGCGGCTGGTCGGCAAGCAGTTAAAGCCATTTCATTAAAGTAAATAAATAAATGCGTTAAATAAGTAATGGTCCAGGCATGCTATACTGTTTTAAAGGAATTTATGAAATTTCAGCTGGTTGTTAACCACTTCAGCCCCGGAAGGATTTCCCACATTAGACCCAGAGCACTTTTTGTGATTCGGCACTGCGTAGCTTTAACAGACAATTGCGTGGATGTGTGAGGTTGTACCTAAACAAAATTTGCGTCTTTTTTTCCCCCCAAATAGAGCTTTCATTTGGTGGTATTTGATCACCTCTGCATCATTTCTGATCACCGTTATAAACAAAAAAAGAGCAACAATTTTGCAAAAAAAAAAAAACTATTTCTTATATAAAAAATCTAATTTATTCATTGGTTTTGGCCAATTTATATTCTTCCTCATATTTTTGGTAAAAAAAAAAATTTGTAATCTGCGTTTATTGGTTTGCGCAAAAGTTGCCGCGTTTACAAACCGTGAGAATTAATTTCTGGCATTATTTACAATTTTTTTTGTTTTTACTAGTAATGGTGGCGATCTGTGATTTTTATCGGGACTGCGATATTGGAGCGCATATGTCAGACATTTTTGACACTTTTTTTGGGACCAATGACATTTATACAGCGATCAGATATTTAAATATCCACTGATTACTGTATAAATGTCATTGGCAGGGAAGGGGTTAACCTGTAGGGGGCGATCTAGGGGTTAACTGTGTTTGTTCTAACTGTATGGGGGCTGGGCTGCCAGGGGCACCAGAGATCTAACTGATCCCGAGTACAGGGATCAGTAGATTTCTGACATGCTCCTGTCAGAACGGGGAACTGCCGTGTTTTCATCGGCGGTTCCCCATCTGGCTCTGTCACAGGCCATCGTGGGTCGCCAGCGGACATCGAGTGCGTCCGACCCGTGGTCCCGCTCAGGGAGTGTGTGGCGGGCACATGCGCGTGCGCCCCCTAGCCATCGTTGCCGCAAGTGAGGACTATAAACACCAATTTGCGGGACAGAGCCACACTGTTGTCGCTTATAGACGCTACGCAGTCGGCAAGTGGTTAAGGAGCTGGCACCTGCCGTGTCCTTAACAATCAGTGGATAGCTGCTGAGGGCAAGTGGCCTGGTATGGCCCCTTTCCTGGCCTGCAGGGTTGCGTGCTCAGATAAAGGTCTGAATTTTGACATTTTTTTTTTTTGTGGGGTCCCCCTCAAATCCATACCAGACCTGATGGGGGGCTCACTGTTTTATTACAGGCTCTTTTGTTTACATTCTGCTGTCAGTGAGGAATCCCACTGACAGCAGGTGAGCCATGGTTAGCAGCTGTTCACTGGTTGGTAAGGATGCTGGTGTAAAAACACTGCAGGTTTCTACTAGTAGAATACCACATCACTTCAGGAAATGGTGCATGCGGTATTTTAGTAGTGTTTTTTTTTGTGAATTGCAGGAATTTTTTAAAAAATGCTGTGAGCTATTTTACAGCTAATCTTAAAGCGGTAGATAATGTTTCATAAATTGAGCCCAGTATACTTTATTATTAGATATGTTTTACCCTTCATGATTTTATTGTATGCAGTAGATCAACACAAACAGTTCATGAAGATTGTTTTATTAAATCAGATTTTTGTCTTTTTCTATAAATTTATGCCATTAAAAATACGGGGAAAAAAGTGGGTTCTAAAAAAGTCAGTGCGTACGTGTGCAAAAATATGTATATTCCAGTGGGTGTTTGTCCTGGGTGATGCAGTATTACGACTGGCAGTCTGGGAATGCATCCAGTCAAGGGGAAACAAAGTACATGTCTCATACAAAGAGTGGGCATGCTGGGACTTCATACTGGAAGTTCCACACAGAGACTCACTAGTTGGACATGGTAGGCTTAGGCCAGGTTCACATCTAGCCACACCCACTTTTGTCCATGTATAGTGTGTTTTAATGTCCAATGTAGCTCATTTACATGCACTGTTTTATTCAACTGGACATCACAGCGCATGGCAATACACAGACATATGATATGCCTCATTGGATATTTTTGATTCTTAAGACACATCTGTTTTGTGCTACAACATATGCATTAAAATGTGATGGTGGTGAAATGCTGCACTTTGTAGTTCTGTAAAAAAGGTACCCACAAGAACAACATGGTAGGACTTGTAGTTCTGCAGAAGAAGCATGCTTAACAGTTTGGCATGCTAGGACTTGCTAGAGTTGTACATCAATAGGAGAGAAGTGAATATCATATCCTGAGACAAGTATTATAGTATTTACATACAGAAAATGCTCCCATGGGACATGCTGAAATTGTAGTTTCAGAGATGGGGAAATTATGCTAATGGTGAATGCTGGGACTCAGTATTTTACAGGGACAGGGCAGATACAGATGAGAAATACCTGGGTCATGCAGTTCAACAATGAGGGCCGGTTCACACCAGGAATCTCACAGGAACGAGCTGTGTGTTCCTGTGCAATTCACATGCAGTTCTATGCAATGTGATTTCACCCTATTCATTCTGAATGGGCTGAAATCACACCGCACCAAAAGTAGTGCATGCACTACTTTTGGAAACTCACTGCAACCATATTGCATAGCACTTCTGTACCATGCAATCTGGTTTAGGCAAGCACTGCATTTGCGACCTGCGTTTGGGGTGCAGATCGTAACTGCAGTGAGTTTTCAATGTAGTGCAGGAAATGGGTTTCCCACACCGCGTTCTGGTGTGAACCAGTCCTGATAGAAGAGAGGATAGTGGCACATTCTGGGACCCATAGATTTAAAAAAGCAGTGGATAATGGCAACAAAGTGGAACTAGAATTGGCTAGAGCCCTCTTTTTAAAATACCAAGAGATTAATTTCTCCACCTCATTTATAGACAGAAAAAAAAGAAAATGCTATGTTTTGCAGTTGTCAAGTGTGTAATTTGTGTACTTGCTATACATATTGTCTTGCTTACAAGGACATTTTTAGAAACATGTCAAATTGTGTTACAGGCAACACTTTCCCAGTGTTACAATCAATGCAGTTCAACTTTTGAAGTAACATATTGCTGGTAAAGGCTTTGAGAACGTGGCTGTTTAAGATTTAATTAAAAGCCGTATTAAACCCAAAAATAAAATGTCTTTAATTGCTGCTCTCCAAATCTTAGGCCCCTTTCACACAGGGCGGACTCTGTTAACCACTTGCTATTTTTTTCACACAAATAGAGCTTTCTTCTGGCTGTCTTTAATCGCTGCAGGGTTTTTTATTTCTTGCTAAAAAAAAAAAAAAAAAAGATAAATGAGCAAAAATTTTTAAAGAAAATCGTAGTTAAGATCAAGTCAGATAAACTTTTGAAAACAGGTCATTGATGTGTGCTGATGAGGCTGCATTGATAGGCTGTACTCATGGACGCTGATAGGTGGCACTGATAAGGCGGTACTGATAGGTGGCACTAGTGGGCACTGATGAGGCGGCACTGATGGATAGCACTGATGGGTGGCACTGAAGGGCACTGATAGGTGGAACTGATGGACACTGGTAGATGACACTGATATGCAGCACTGATAGGCGCCACTGATGGGCACTGGTGGGCATTGATACGAGGCATTGGTGGGCACCAGTAGGTGGCACTGATGTGCACCTGTAGGTGGCACTGGAGGGCACTGTATAGCAGCAGTGCCTCTCCATGTGCGGAACCGATGTCCCTCTGACTGAAGTCGGTGATCAGCGTGAGGGAAAGAAAAGCCAAAAAAAATCTGAATACCGATCTTTTGTTTACATCACATGATCAGCTGTCATTGGTTGACAGCTGATCACGTGGTAATGGTCCGGGATCGGCCTCCTTAGACTAATCTGTGATCAGCCGAGTCTCATTGACTCGGTGATCACAGTGTGCCGCGCGCGCCCCTCAGGGGGCACACAGGCAGCTCGTGCGCGGGAGGACGGCCTCCTAGCAATTAAGGCCTGCGCTGTAGCTGTCATTCGGCTATAGCGCAGGCATGAAGTGGCTAATGCAGAGCAAACATGGACAGAACTTGCTTTGCTCTATGAGCAACCAGGTGTAAACAGAATCCGCTGTCTGTTTACACCTGACTGCCTTCGATCGGATCCGGCTACATGGAGGAGGACGAATCTTCTCCAGTTTGTCTTTAGCTGATTGGATTGGAGGTTGGCAGCCGTAAATAGACACAAGACTGTTTACACCCGCCGGTCCATAGGGGTGAATGGACCATCCGATCAGGTCCGCCTGAAAAACTAACAGACAGACCTGACCGGAATGGTTGTGTGAAAGGGGCCTTGATGTGGTGACTGCATTCATTTTTCTTATTTAAGATTTTTTTTCCTTTATTTTCACCTGGTGATCTGGCTAGTAAGTCTGTTATTTTTCAGCTTCCTTTAACAGACCAAGCTGTTCATACAAAGTAGCAGTTAGCACAGGGATGTCAACCTCAATTTCAGGCTGCATCAGCATTATGGTTGCCCTCAAAGGGCCAGTTGTATCTGTAAGACTGTATACATGTATCTACTCTTTATCATATTAAATAATTGCCTCTGCCTTTGAATATTACTGGGTTTAGTAAAAACTTAAAGCAGAGTTCCACCCAAAAGTGGGACTTCCGCTGGTTGGATTCCTCCCCCCCACAGGTGTCACATTTGGCTCCTTTCGGAGGGGAGGGGGAAGAGGACACCTTGACCTCTTTGACAGGTGTCCTTTTCCACACATCTGGGAGCCCAGGGCCGAGGGCCGTCAGCAGCCAGACTCCTTCCTCCTCCGCCGCCGCCAATGTGAAAGTGCAGCTGCGGCTCGTGCATGCGCAGTATGGACCTGGCTGTGAAGCTGAATGGCTATACGTCCGGGTTCCCTTACCCTCAATGGCAGCGGCAGCGCTCAACCTGCCGATCCGAAGATTGGTGGGCAGTGCTGACATCGCTGGACTCCAGGACAGGTAAGTGTCCTCAAGTTAAAAGTCAGCAGCTACTGTATGTATAGCTGCTGATATTACATTTTTTAAGGAACGGCTAGAGGCGGCGGAACTCAGCTTTAAGATGTAAGCTGTGAAGGGCAGATGTAGACTGATAGAGCCCTCTCACTTTCCTGTAGCAGATGATGCAAGTCTGAAAAAGAGGGTCGCACTCCGGTGGTATCATCCAGTGAAGTATCTTCATTGTAACCTGCTCAGATGGAACATGGTTCTACCATGGTGTTATGTTTGAACAGTCTCCAATAAAGTTTCTTGTGGATACCAGCAGTGTGCAACCTTCCTTTTCAACTGGCATAGAATTGTATTCTCATAATAAAGGTAAATGTACAGAGCACTGCACCCCCCCCCCTTATATCAGATGTCAAGAGTCGCCCCCCCCCCCACCACCACCACCATCAGAAGTCAAGAGTCTTCCACCCTTGCGCTGCTTCCAGGAAGAAGCTGGGGCAGACCTTGGAGGCAGAAAGTGCAAGCAAGATCTAGAGGAAGGCTGGGGTAGGCTGCTAGAGTCTGCTGAATGCTGAGACCAGGAGAGGCAGAGACGAGATGGTGCGCTGGCTGCACAGAGAGGCACAGAATCTTTGGGGGGAGTTCTGTCCTCCTCTTTGCTGCTGACTGCTGAGACAAGGTGTGGCCAAGACCAGGGGGGTGCCGCAGCTGCCAGAGAGGTGTGAGAGCCACATGAAATGACCTGGCAGGCCTTTTGTTTGACACATGTGACTTAGAGGGTTGAGTCAAACCATTTAATACTGACGGGGTGCTAACAAATGGTCAGTTTTAATTAATTTAAGTAAAATGTTTTATTCCAAATGGAAAATAAACAGTTTGCTGTACCTGCTTAGAAAGCGTTATCTGGAGTTAAGCATCAATATGTTAATCAAGTCCATCTAAATCTGATAGTGCATCTAACACTACCTCTCCCCAGACTGGCAATCCTGCTATCCAAAAGTGTCTGCTTTACTACTTCATCCAAAATGTAATCACCCTAAGAAAGGAAATGTGTTACTGGCCGGATCATCAGGTGAAATAAAGGAAAAAAAAGCCTAAAAAAGAAAATGAATGCAGCCACCACATCCAAGGATTGGTAAGCTGCAATAGATTACATTTTTTTTTTGGGTTTACGTGAAGTTCTGTTGCAGGCAACTGAGCTTCACATCTGACTTGGGCCATAAAGTTAATGATGTTTTAAATAAAGACATTTCCTTTTGGTTAAAGACCTTCCTCCTGAATAAATGATTTATATACAGTATATAACTAATAATGAACTACTTCTGGCCAGCTCAGTAGATTGTTTTAAAAGAGCCGGGTGCATTCCTAAATGCACAAAATATAGCTAGATATTCACTTCTTCATATCTGCGCTATAGCCGAATGACGGCTACAGCGCAGATCTACTTTCCTGGAGGCCATCAATAGACCTCCTCCTGAGCATGCGATGTTTGCCCATTCCAATTAAGACACGCACCAAGCTCTCTGTGATCACTGAGTCTGAGACTCAGCTGATCACAGATCGGGGTAAGGGGCTGATCCCGGCCCCTTACCACATGATCAGCTGCCAGCCAATGACGGCTGATCACATGATGTAAACAAAAGATCGGTGATCTTTTTTTTTTTTCCCCTCGCACAGAGAGCCCTCGAGAGCCACGGATGGCTGTCTGTGCCCACCAGTGCCCCCTGCCAGTGCCACCTATCATTTCCCACCAGTGCCCAGCAGTGCCATCTAGCAATGCCCACCAGTGCTGCCAATCAATGCCCATCAGTGCCTCATCATCAGTGCTGCCTATCAGTGTCACCTACCAGTGCCACCTATCAGTGTCGCTTATCAGTGCCACCTATCATTGCCCTTCAGTGCCGCCCATCAGTGCCAACTCTCTGTGCCAAATCATCAGTGCCCATCAGTGCAGCCTCATCAGCGCACATCAATGAAGGAGAAAAATTACCTGTTTTCAAAAAATTTATAACAAACTATTAAACTGTTTTGTTTTTTCAAAATTTTCAGTCTTTTTTGTTTTTTTAGCAAAAAATAAAAAACCCAGCAGTGATTAAATACCACCAAATTAAAGCTCTATTTGTGGGAATAAAAATTTAATTTGAGTACAGTGTTGCATGACCGCGCAATTGTCATTCAAAGTGCAACAGCGCTAAAAGCTTAAAATTGGTCTGGGCAGGAGGGGGGTTTAAGTGCCCAGTAAGCAAGTGGTTAATATTTATAGGTCATAAGACCAGAGATTGCTGATCTAGGGAATATCTGATTGCCTCCTAGGAGATCAGGAAGGAATTTTTTAACCCCTACTGGAGCAAATTGGACCATGTTTCATATAGGTTTTTTGCCTTCCTCTGAATCAATTTTAAGTATAGTATTGTGTATATCATGATTGCTCAACCTGTGGCCCTCCAGCTGTTGCAGAACTACAAGTCCCATGAGGCATTGCAATGCTGACAGTTACAAGCATGACTCCCAAAGGCAGAGGCATGATGAGACTTGTAGTTCCGCAGCAGCTGGAGGGCCACAGGTTGAGCACCCATGGTGTATATGGAGGATTTCTATTTGTTTTGTTTTTTTCTTGTAAATGTAAATGTTAATAATCAATGAGTAACTTGGGGAAAGCATTTGAAAAAGGACAGATTTGTAACTTTTGAGAATCATCTATACACTGCTGCATATTAGAAAAATAGTCTTCTAATCCCTTATAATATATTTACAGTATAAATGTCCTATTAGAAGAGTGCTATCAACCTAACACCAAGGGGCCAACATATGACCTGCTGTCCTTTTTTGCTTCTTTTATTGAATTTTACAAAGTATACACAGCAAGTAAAGTAATTACTTAAAGTCTATATACAGAATAAAATAATATATGTATCCTGTCTACGACGGGTATAGTAGAGATACTGGTCAAATCTACAAATTCTCTCTACACTGTGTCAAGATTATTGTATTTAGTATTATTAGTCCCTACTACCAAAGAACCTTCGAAGGTAAGTGTATTGGTTTCAGTTAATTCACACGACATATAGAACTTAATAAAATAAGACATATATCTGAAATTCATTAATGAAATGAACGACACATATGAAACATTTTAAGTTATTTTCTTCGTTTTTTCCTGTCGTCCAGTATACAACCGGGGAACCACAATCCAACTATCGTGAGAAGATTAT
>BLSH010113266.1:211960-231987 GCA_018402905.1 Glandirana rugosa
AGACACAAATCGCCTAGCCTACATTCGCCTGTACAGTAGCGACTGTAGGTAGCGAGGCATCTCCTGTTACCAGGAATTTTAGACATCTACCAGTCCGCCGAGTACAGCTCCTCTCCACCTCTAACCGAGCGTCCAGGCTCCTGGTGTGTCTAGTGCATCTGTTCTGATCGGGCCGCCGTGTAGCCACGCCCTAACGTTTCGTCACTTCCTGACTTGATCACAGGGCTCATCATCTGTCCTATGACCGGTTGACTTATAGTTTATTGCAGCTGCTGTAAGCAAGAATCAGGGGCTTGAAATGAGAGAGACATTTTCTTTGTTATGGTTTGACCTAAATCAAAAATACATTTAAAAAGTATTTTTGTCACGTGAATATTGTATATTAATATAGGGTCCTTTGACACGCACTGACCATTCAGTCAGTTTTTCAGGCGGACCTGAACGGACGCTCCATTGTCCTCTACGGAGCGATGGATGTCAGCGATGACATGTCCGCTTACATCCGATCCGCTAAACACAGACGGATGGAAACCCTATTTTCCATCCGTCGATCAGATCGGATGAACACGGACAGACAGTCCGTGTTCATCCGATCCCCCATAGAGGAGAGCGGGAGCTCTGACAGGTACGTTTCTGCACGGAGTGCAGAGATGGTTCTGTCATCCGCCAGCTCAGCGGGGATCAACGGGTGGAGCCCGTCAAAACGAGCTCCGCTCGTGTGAAAGAGCCCATATAGTAATTTCAGTCAGTTGTGCCTCTATGACAATTTTCAATTGTATAGTTCTTAAACCATTAAATCTTGTTTGCGGGCCTCTATAAATTAAGCGAAAATTGACACTGACAACTTTTGGCATGTAAACTACTCTTAGTTGTGAATAAATATTAAATTCAAAATTCTGCATTATTATTAAGAAATCTAATAGCTTAAATGTGCCATGCAGGAAAAAGATGTACAGTTGATATCTAATTTGAAAGGGCATATTTTTTTTAAATCGCTGAAACATCCACAGAAATTAAAGACAATTCTAAATTATTATGGCTATCGAAACTGTAAAACTCTCTCTCTCTCTCTCTCTCATTTGGAAGTTTTTACAGTCAATAAACTCCCCAGCATATTATCCTATGTGTTTATGCACACATTGGCTGTTATCAACTGTTTTTGGCTGGGGCGTTTTTGAGCTGTAAAAAAAAAAACCAAGACCAGTGGGTTCTGGGAGACGTGTTTCAGCTGTAAAAATGCTCTAAAAATGAAAAACGTGCAAAAATGCGGCTTAACGCTGTATACACAATCTCGTCAGGTGTTCTGTCTCTATGCAAAATCAATGGTTCCATATGGCTCATTGATTTGAATAGAAGTCGCACCAGAAATCGGATCATGATGATCCGACTTGCGGTGGGACTTGTGTGCAGAGGATCTTGATTGATGGTTTTTTTTTTTAAATCCCGTGGGGTTCCCCCTCAAGAGCATACCAGACCCTTTGATCTGGTATGGATTTTAAGGGGAACCCTAATGCCAAAAAAAATGACATGGGGTCCTCCCCAAAATCCATACCAGACCCTTACCGAGCACGCAGCCTAGCAAGCCAGGAAAGGGGGTGGGGGGCGAGCGAGCGCCCCCCCCTTCTCCTGGACCATACCAGGCCGTATGCCCTCAACCTGGGGGGTGGGTACTTTGGGGGCAGGGTGGGCCCCACTCCAAAGCACATTGTCCCCATGTTGATGAAGACAAGGGCCTCTTCCCGACAACCCTTACCGGTGGTTGTTGGGGTCTGCGGGCAGGGGCTTATAGGAATATGGAAGCCCCTTTAACAAGGGAGCCCCAAAATCCCGCCCCCCATCCTATGTGAATGAGTAGGGGGTACCCCTACCCATTCACCTGGAAAAAAAAGTGTAAAAAAAACACTACACAGCTTTTTAAAATATTTGATTAAATCAGCTCCGGCGTCTTCTCTTCCCTTTCCGGCTCTTCTCCCCCTCCAGCATCTTCTTTCTTCTACTCTTTTGCGGGGTGTTCTTTCTTCTGAGGGGCCTTCTATCTTCTGCTCTTTTGCCACCGGGTCTACTCCGCTGTCTTCTCCCTCTTTTTTTCTTGAGATGTTGACTCGTCGCTCTCTCCCACTCGAATGCTGTATCTGCAGCTCTGCATTGACTTATATTGGCATGGACACCGGGTGACGTCACCCGGAGGCCCCGCCCCTTATAACGTCCCCACCCAATGCATGATGGGATGGTGAAATAAGGGACGGGGCCTCTGGATGATGTCACATGGTGGCCATGTCCCATGCCAATATAAGTCAATGTAGAACCATGGATACAGCATTCGAGTGGGAGAGAGCGACGAGTCAACATCTCAAGAAGAACAGAGGGAAAAGACAGCGGAGTAGACCCGGCGGCAAAAGAGCAGAAGATAGAAGGCCCCTCAGAAGAAAGGAGACCCCACAGAAGAAAGAAGACGCAGGAGAGGGAGAAGTGCAGGAGAGGGGGGAGAAGACACCAGAGCTGATTTAAAAAAATATTTGAAAAAGCTGTGTACAGTTTTTTTTTTTTTTACACTTTTTTTCAGGTGAATGGGTAGGGTTACAATGTACCCCATACTCATTCACATAGGGTAGGGGGCCGGGATCTGTGAAAGGGGGCTTCCAGATTTTGATAAGCCCCCGTCCGCAGACCCCAACAACCACCGGCAAGGGTTGTCAATTTTTTTGCGGGGTTCCCCTTCAAGATCCTCTGCAAACAAGTCGCACCGCAAGTCAGATCATCATGATCCGACTTCTGGTGCGACTTCTATTCAAATCAATGGCCCATAGGGAACCATTGATTTGAATAGAGGCATGAGAAACGCGGCTTAAAGCTAGCTCCGAGAAAAAGTCCACTACAAAAATGCTCTAAAAAACTGAAAAAAGTCAATAAAAGACTTTTTTTTCCTGTGTGCATGAGGCCTTAGGGATATCTTCCTCATGTCACTAAGTTGCTGATCTGATAAATGTATGCAGCCAATTTAAAGTTGTACATTTTAAAGCCAATTCAGCAATGACAGATCCCAAATTTCCATCCTCAAAGGTTCCTCTTAAACCCAATTGTTGCACAGACATATTTGTGAAAAATGTTTTCCATTTGGATATATTTTCATGAATTTGCTGAGCATTATCTTAAGTCTGTAGGTATAAATATATTTTAAAGCCCCAACATTATATGTGACAGTTTGTAAGAGGAATCTGCAAAGTATATGGGGGTTTCAGCTCTTGTTTTATTTATGAGACAGCTTGCATAACAATATATGGCATATTTGACCAAGACCCTATATTTATGTGTCAAATATGCCATACATTCTAGATTCCTAACCCCAAAATAATAATGTTTGGTGGCATACATGTTATTTATTGCTTTAGGTTACAATTTTTTTTTATATTTCCACATATAAGGTCCAATGCACACAGATATATTAAAACAACACCGCTTTTACAGGCATACATCATATCTTTTTATGCCTTTAAACTCAGTTTAACAACTTCAATCCCAAATAGTTGGGACACTGTGTAAAATATACATAAAAACAGAGTGCAATGATTTCCAAATTTCAAAAATCCATATTTTATTCACAATAAAAAATAGAAAACATTTGTTTTAACTGAGAACATGTACTATTTTAAGAAAAAAGTAAGGTAATTTGAAATTGATGACAGCAACACATCTCAAAAAAGTTGGAACAGGGCCATGTTTACCACGGTATAGCATCCGCTCTTCAACATCACTTAGTAAATATCTGGGAACTAAGGAGACCAGTTGCGATTAGTGGGAGAGGAATGTTGCTCGATCCTTGCCTGATATTGGATTCTAACTGGTCAACAGTCCTGGGTCTTCTTTGTCATATTTTTTTGCTTCAAGATGCGCCACATATTTTCAGTTGGTGAAAGGGTTGGACTACAGGCCGGCCAGTTAAGTTCCTGGACTCTAATACTACAAAGCCATGCTGCTATCATAGAAGCAGTACTGTATGCGGTTTAACATTGAGCTGCTGACAGATGCAAGTTTTTTTCCTTAAAAAACTGAAAATTTATTATCAAATACTTACCGTAATTTTCCTTTCCTGATGGACTCCATGGCAGCATACATGTGGGGTTTAGCCCCACCTCTACTACCCTATAGAACTCCACTCCCATAAATCTTTGCTCTGATCAGCCAGCTGTGTTCTGTAACTAGCCTACTCTTAGACTATTGGAAGGGACTCCTGCTGCCATGCAGTCCATCAGGAAAGGAAATTTACAATAAGTATTTGATAATAAATTTTCCGTTTTCCTGACAGACTCTATTTCAGCATACGTGTGGGAAATAACTTGTCAGACACACCCGGGTGGGAAAAAATGATGAACAAAGATTTAATCAACACCGTCCATTTGACAGTACATGCAAACCAAAATTAACGGAAGAAAGCGGAGCAGGTTCAACACATAAATGGGACATAAATGTGTGAATAGATGGCCAGGATGCCGCCCTGCAGATCACATCGGGCTCAACATGACATGCAGCCGCACACGAGGTAGAAGCACTCCTTGTTGAATGTGCCGTCACCGCCTGTGGAGGTACCAGTTTATAGGCCCATTGAATTGCCTGAACGACCCAAGTAGCAATAGATCTGGCGGAAGTACGAAGTCTCTTCCTCTTTCCGTTGAATAAGACAAAAAGATAGTCCGACTGGCGAAAAGGAGCTGTGGCCTCTAGATATAGCCTTAAGGTGGCTCCCACATCAAGGGGATGCAAGTCTTGGCCTTCAGACGTTTTGAAGGAGGGGAGAACAATTTCCTGGTTTTTATGAAAAATAGAGGAAACTTTGGGATTGGATCCAAGCATTGGAATTAGGACCACTCTATCCGGGAAGAAGGTCAGAAAGGGCTCCCTAGCCCCCAGGGCTTGTATTTCTGAAACCCTATTTGCTGATGTAACAGCTACCAGAAAGGGGATTTTCAGCACTAGCTCTTTAATTGGAAGTGGACTTTCCACTTTAGAGGAAGTCCAGTACTAGGGTTAGGTCCCATTTAGGGAACCGTGGTCTCCTCTGTGGTCTGAGCCTGATTGCCACCTTGAAAAATTGCCAAACAAGGGCGTGTCTGGCCCAGGTGCTTCCCGTAAATGCAGCGATTGCTGAGACTTGAACTCGGAGGGTGCTTACTGTTAAGGATAGGTCTAGGCCCGACTGCAGGAATCTCAAGACATCTTGAACAGCTGGGGACTCAAATGAATTGGATCTAGATGCTATGTGAGTCACAAACTTAGTCCATATCCGCTCATACACCCGGTTTGTACTCTTCCTCCTTGCACTTAGGAGTGTGGGAATAGCCTCTACTGGGCATCCTAGTGCCTCCAGTCTCCTCCTCTTAAGAACCAGGCCCTCAAATGCAGATGGCCCGGGCAAGGGTGTAGAATTGCCCCTTGTGATAACAGGTCCAGCCTGAGAGGAAGGGGAACTAGATCCTGGTAACTGAGAAGCAACAGGAGAGGGAACCACGGCCTGTTGGGCCAGTATGGTATCACTGCTGCCACCTCCACTTCTTCCTCCTAGTCTCTTCAGGAACTGGAGAATGATTGCAATTGGAGGGAAAGCGTAGGCCCTGTGGAACTTCCACTGCTCTGTAAGGGCATCTACCCCAAAGGCCTGAGGGTCCCAGAATCTTGCATAGTACTTTGCCAGCTTCTTGTTGTAGGGGGAGGCAAAGAGATCGACCTCTGGACAGACCCCTAAGGTTATGATCCATCGGAACACCTCCTCGGGGAGAGACCATTCGTTGTTGTCCAGACGGACTTGAGAGAGGAAGTCCGCCTGGACATTCTGGGCTCCTGGCACTTATGTCGCTGAGAGGTTGACGAAGTTCCTCTGTGCCCAGGACATAATTTGGTTCTACCTCCTGCAGAAGCGACAGACTCCGCGTGCCCCCTTGCTTCTTTATATATGCCACTGCCATCGTATTGTCCAGTCGGAGTAGGACAGAGGAACCTGTTGTCAGAAGGCGAAATGCCTGCAACGCCTGAAAGGCCGCTCTCAGCTCCAGTACGTTCAAGACTATCCCCCGAGAGGGAAAATCCCATGTACCCTGCGCCACTTCTGATAGGCAGTGTGCCCCCCAGCCCTTGTTGCTGGCGTCTGATGTTAACGTGACCGATGTGGTGGGGAGAATGGAGTGACAGTTGGTAAGGTTCTTCCGTTGGAGCCACCAGAGGAGAGAGCACCTCATGGTTGAAGTGATGCAAATGCATTGGCCCTTGTCACCTGAGTACCATTGTTGCAGAAGGCCTTTCTGGAAGGCCCGCATCCTCCATTGAGCCCATTTCACCATGGGGATCGTGGCCACCATGGTACCGATGATCTTCAGGCACTGGAGAGCATGGAGCTGGGAGGAGGAGGGGGCTGGACGAATTCCATCTCAAACCACCACAATCTTCTCTTCCGGCAGGAAAATGGTGCCCTTTCCTGTATCGAAGAGAGCCCCGAGGAATATCAGGGATTGCGACGGCTCCAGCCGACTCTTCTCTACATTTATGATCCACCCGTAGTCCTGAAGGGCGGTGATAACTTGTCTCCTGTAAACTATAAACTGGTCCCTGTCTTCTGCCAATAGGAGAAGATCGTCCAAATAATGATGAAGGCATATCCCCCTGGTCCTCAGCAGGGCCACTACAGCCAACAAGACTTTTGAAAATACACACGGTGAAGTCATCAAACCGAAAGGAAGGCAGGTAAATTGTAACTGGCGCCGCCCTATGGCAAACCGCAGGAACTTCTGGAAGGCTGCTTCTACTGGCACATGGAAGTACACATCCTTCTGAGATCATTCAATATCCAGGTTGGACCGCTTGCTGGATTGTGGATAACGTCTCCATCTTGAACATCTCCTTTTGATAAAGTGATTTAGGAAGGTTAAGTCTATGACGGACCTCCAGCTGCCATTTTTCTTTTGCACCATAAAGAGGGGAGAATAAATCCCTGAGCCTCGTTCGCTGTCGGGGACGGAAATGACAGTGCCTTTTCCCAATAAAGATTCTACGTAGTTCAGTAGGATCTGTTTTTTTCCTCTGATGAGAGAGCGGTAGGGACAAATCTGCTTCTGGGGGTCTTGCTGAAGGACCAGGCATAGCCCACTGAGACTGATTTGACAACCCAGAAGTCTTGGATCGAGGCCACCCAGAAGCGGAGAAAGTGAGCCCCCACCTGGACGGGCCCAATCTCAAAAGGACTTTGAAGCTTCCCTGTCCCCTGATGTTCCGCTCTTTGCCGCCTTCTTGCCAGCCACGGGCGAAACCATAAGTCCCGCTTGGCGGTCACGGCAAGAAGCATCACGCAAGCCACCAGACGAATTATATCAATTGACGCCTTTCCCAGGAAGGCGGAGGCTAGTCTCAGCTCCTGAACGAGGGACCCATTGGCTAAATCTTCTGAGACATCCCTAAGTGTCTCATCCACTTTTTCAGTCCACAGCTCCATGGCTTTGGACATTGCCTCCAACACCAAGGCAGGCTTACAAGCCATGCCTGCTGTGAGGTAGTCCCGCTTCAGGTCCGCATCAATCCTCCTATCCAGAGCGTCTCTGAAGGAAACTGTGTCTTCCAAGGGAAGAGTGACATGTCTGACCAACCTTATTATGGCCGCATCGATCAGGGGATCCGACTCCAAGTTTCTCACCTCATCCTCCTTGAAGGGATACATCTTCAGCACTTTTGACAACATGGAGTTCTTTTTCTCCACTTTACTCCATTCTTCGAAGATCACTTCCCCCAGCTCAGACATAAAAGAGAAGCTAACCCACTCCTCCTTCAATTGTTTGAAGCACTTTCTTTGCTTGGAGGGGGCGGCCACTGGATCTTCCCACTTTAGGGCATCTCTTATTTCTCTTACCAAGGGGGATACCAGGGCAAAGTCAAACCCCCCGTAGGACTCCTCCATTTCTGAGTCACTATCCGAGAGAACGGACAGGTGGCTAGGTTGAGGAGACCCCCAAGTATCCTGTGTCGGTGTCCCCCTCGCTGGAAAGTATGAAGGCCCTGCGGGTGAGTCGTGGGTTTGGCTGGATTCCAACTCCTTTAGGGATTCTCTGACAGCCTTCTTTACCAGGGTTTTTAACTGGTCTGACCCACCTCTTTCACCCACCGCTTTAACGTAGCAGGGTTCGCAGAGGGACTTGCCCATCAGCAGCTGGCAGCTGCACCCAAAAACATACATTTTCCGCTAGTCGGCCTGGGTGCACCATGGAAGGGTGTGCTGAGTCTTTACTTTGGCGCCTAGACCCGGAAGGTGAGGCATGGTGCCTGGATCTAGAAGATGAGTGCCGGCTATTGGACTTTGAGGAACTCTAATTCTTCTGTGAGCTGCGACTTGGATGAGATTGGACTTAGATGAGCTGAAAAGAAAAGAAAATGCAAAAAGACACAGAGAATACACAGTGAGGGAACACTCAGAGACACCACCCCCCATGCCCTAATTCCCCTGCAGGCCCCCCTCAAGTACCTGCTACGAGAGGGCTGGCCACAGGCAGGTGGGCGGTGATGCATCTGTGGATCCAGGGGTTTCCATGGCGCTACAACTTTAAGAGGACAGAGTCACCCACAGCAGTACTAACATATATATGTATATGTATAGAGCCAGAGGCAACCCCTCCCATTACCTCCAAACCGAAGGGAAAGAGCCTGGGGAAGATGCTGCTGAAGCCCACAACACGTTCCCAGCGTCTCATTCAAATAAGGCGCCCGAGTGACGTCAGTGCCACGCCAGCATCGGCGCCGCTGTGCATGCGCGGCTGCCACCATTTTGATGCAACCGCACATGCGCAAACCAAGCCTCGTTCCCGAGTGACCACGCACATGTGCAGAATGGCCGCGAGGCCGAACCCGGAAGCGAACGGTGGCTGGAACGCAGGAAGAACCAGCCGCCTTGCCTGTAGCCAAGCCGAACGGACTGGAGCACTGATACTGAAAGATAACAGGGACACAGGCACAAAAAAGGCACAAAAAACGCTGCCATTAATAAGAGAACAAGCTCACCGCTCCATGCCACGAACTCCCGACAGCCAAGGTAACATGTCCCTGCCGGTCTTTCTTGGGGTGAAAAAGGCCACCTGATAATAGCTAGGCTACTTGGCCGTTACATTGTATTCCAAGCCAATGGCCACAGTGTCTCCTTCCTGCTACCCCCTCCATCCCCTGCTAGTAGCTAGGGTTTATAGGAGAATGGCAACCTTCCCCCAGGTCGCCCCTCGGCCGTGTTTGTGATAGGAGCTTTGTAGAAGGACCTTCACATCAGTCCTACAGAGGAGGACAAAAAAAGAACATGGCTGGCTGATCAGAGCAAAGATTTATGGGAGTGGAGTCCTATAGGGTAGTAGAGGCAGGGCTAAACCCCACACGTATGCTGCCATGGAGTCTGTGAGGAAAAGAGTTTTTTTGGATGGAAGCATATATTGCTCTAACACCAGGATAAATCTTTCAGCATTGATGGTGCCTTTCCAGATATGCAAGTTGTCCATTCCATATGCACTAATGCACCCCCCTACTTTCAGAGATGCAAGCATTTGAGCTGAGCGCTGATAGCAAACCAAAAGGTCCCCACCCTCTTTAATCTGGAGGATGTGGTGCCCATGGTTGCCATAAAGAATGTTAAATTTTAATTTACCTGGCCACAGAACAGCTTTTCACTTTGGAGCAGCTTTAGCCCAGAGAAGATAGTAGGATTTCTGGATCATGTTCAGGTGTGGCTTCTTCTTTGCATGTTAGAGCATTAACTTGCATTTTTGGATGGCATGGCAAATTGTGTTCACAGACAGTGATTCTTGAGCCCATGCAATGATGTCCATCACAAAAACATGCCTGTTTTTAATGCAGTGCTGTCTGAGGGCCCGAAGGTCACGGGCATCCAATATTACGTTTCGGCCTTGTCCCTTGCGCAAAGATATTTCTACAGATTTTCGGAAATTTTTGATGAATCCTATGTAGTATAGATGATGAGATATTTAAAGTCTGCAATTTTATGTTGAGAAACATTATTTTGAAATTGTTAAACTATTTTGCCAGCTTTTCGTTGCCCTGTCCCAATTTTTTTTGTTGCTGCCATCAATTATAAAATTACCATATTTTTTTCTTAAAATGGTACATTTTTTCAGTTTTCTATTTTCTATTGGGTATAAAATGTGGGTTTATGCGATTTCCAAATCATTGCAATCTGTTTGTATATAGATTCTACACAGGTTCCCAACTTTTTTGGAATTGGGGGTTGTATGTTAGCCTATGTGACCATGCACATCACGCATTTAGGTAATTTTTTTTTTTAGGAACAGTGTTTAGAGACATAAAAAAAATGTCCTAAAGCTGTGTTCAGAGAGGACCTCGTGAGCAAAATTTACACACTGTGGGCGATTAGCTTCAAGTAGAGAGGTTCTCAAACATGTAATCCAGCTGTATGTCAGGTAAAGGGCTTCCTGCCCATGTTTATTCATCCAGCAAATAAGGATAACAGAAAGTTTTCCCTCGCAGGGGTAGAAAAACAGGCCCAAAACAAAAGTCCATTACAAGAATTAAAACCTCCTGGCTAACAGACCACACTGGGTCTGCTTCAGTCTTTGCAGGCATGTTCCCTCACAGCCTGCTCCTCTCTCAGCACCAACACTGATTACACCCAGGTCAGGCAAAATTATACCCCAGCTGGGGAGCAAGGTGTGACCAATACTTAACCCCTTGCTGCCTACTGACCTCTCCTTGCCACCCATTTACCTTAAGAATCTCAGGATTTTATGTGGCAGATATACTTCATCAATAACTGACATAGGCTGTTTGTCACATACCTCCCCCATCTGTTTGAACCTGTGGGTTCGAACACCAGCTAGAAAGGACATCTGCATTTTTGTGGTTACAACCAGCCATGTGCTCCACTTTAAATAATAATTCTTGGAGGGCCAGGAACGAACGGGTTACCCTTGTATTATGATCCTTAGCCTGGGCCATCCATTTCAAGGGAGCATGGTGTGTTATGAGTCGGAAGTGGCACCCCAGAAAGTAGTACCATAGAGCCTCTAAGGCCCACTTAATGGCCAAACACTCTCGCTCCACGATACTGTAATTTCCCTCTGCCGGAGTCAGCTTCTGACTCAAATAGACCACCGGGTGTTCTTCTCTGCCAACCAGTTGTGACAAAACAGCCCCCAGACCTATACTGGAGGCATCAGTCTGGACTACAAACTCCTTGCTAAAGTCTGGGGCCACCAACACAGTCTTGTTACTCCTTCAGGCTTTGGAAAGCTGCTTCAGCCTCTGGATTCCATTTAATTGCTACAGAGGAGCTTTTTCCCTTGGTGAGGTCAGTTAAGGGTGCTGCCAGTGTGGCAAAGTTTGGGATGAACCTTCGATAATACCCAACCATGCCTAGGAAGGTTCTCACTTGTTTCTTGTTGGCAGGGGCAGGCCAGTCTTTAATGGCTTCCACCTTATGGGCTTGGGGTTTGATTAGGCCCCTCCCAATTGTGTATCCCAGATACCGGGCCTCTTCTAACCCTATGGCACACTTCTTTGGGTTTGCGGTTAAGCCAGCGTTTCTTTTTTTTTAAAATTCCTTTATTTATGTAACAAAGTCATGAAAACATGAATGTTTACCAACAGTAAAGATGGATAATTACAATGTCCAAATGTTCCACATCACAATGAACTGTTATTCAAATGTAATCAGATAACATTCCAATTTCCATCCAGGTGAAAGTAAACATTATAGTGATTAATTTTCAAACTTTAGCATGTAGACTATTGCTCGTCCCCGTGACAGGGGAGCACACATCTTAATCTTGAGATTATATCATAACGATGGGTACGCATGACAGGTCATGCGTGGCATGCGATATAAAGTCTTGGGTGAATAAAGCCTACTCAATGTCTAGGGGGGAGGGGGAGGGGGAGGGGAGGGATGGAGGAATGGAGGAAGTGAGGAAGGGGGCCATAAAGAGGCGGAAAGGAAGAAAAGAAAGTGAAAGGGAGGTTTTTTACCAGTCATCCCACTCCACAAGCAAAGCGGGGCAAGGAGTCATTCACTGAGTGACTGACCACTCAGAGAGGTACCCATTTGTGAAAACAAAATAGTTCCATGGTCTCCAAGTTTCCGTGTGCACCTCCTCCGTGTTGCGCAATGTGGCAGTGAGTTTTTCCATGTCCCGTATGAAGTTCACTTTGGCAAACTACTTAGCCTTCATGGGGGGGGGGGGGGTTGTCAGCATCTCTCCAGTGAAGTGGAATGCACGATTTTGCAGCATTTAGAAGTTGCATGGTGAGAGAAGATTTGTATTTTTTGATCAGTCGATCGGTTAAGTGCAGCAGGCAAGCCGCGGGATTGTCGTGTAGATCGACAGCTGTGAGGTGTGTGAAGGTGGCAGTTACATCTTGCCAGAACTTTTGAATTTTACGGCATTCCCAAAAAATGTGGACCATATTCCCCCCCACAGCACCACAAAAGCCAGCGTTTCTGATGGAGTTTGTGACAGCCTGGACTTTGGGTAGATGACTTTCCCAATCTATGCTTCAAATAACCACATCATCTTGATTGGCTGCAGAATAACACTGATGTGGTCTAAGGATCTCATCCATCATCCACTGGAATGTAGCAGGAGCTCCATTTAATACAAAGGGCATACTGCCATAACCCTTTAGGTGCTGCAAAAGCGGTTTTCTCTTTTAATTCATCTGCCAGGGAAACCTGCCAATACCCTCTAGTGAGATCCAAAGTGGTTATGTACCTGGCGGAGCCCAACTTCTCCACTAATTCATCAACCTGGGGCATGGGATATGTATCAAACTTTGACACCTCATTCAGTTTCCAGAAGTCATTTCAAAACCTTAAGGACCCATCTGGTCTGGGAACCAAGACTATAGGACTACACAATTCGCTTTTAGACTTATCTATCACTCCGATGTCGAACATCCTCTGAACTTCCTCGGCTACTGCCTGTCTACGGACCTCTGGAATACGATAAGGCTTAAGGCGTACTCGAACCTTGGTGTCAGTGACAATGTCATGTTTAATTACATTTGTACAGCTGGGCAAGTCTGAGAAGAAGTGTTTATTGCACTGTAAAAACCCCTTCACCTCCTGCTGTTGAGACACCGACATGGACTCAGGTATCTGAACTTCACTTATGCCTCCCTCTTTTTTAAGTGGCTGATCACCCAGGGCTAGGAGAGCTTCCCTGTCTTTCCATGCTTTAATTAAATTTACATGATAGATCTGCTCTTTCTTACACCTGTCTGGTTGGTATACCGTATAGTTTACCTCCCCTTGGAAGACTGTGGGACCTCTCTAATGGCTAACAACAGGTATGGCAGTAGACCATCCCAATCTCTCACATCTTTAGCCACCACCTTCTTGAGCATACTCTTGAGGGTTTTGTTAAACCGTTCTACTAACCCATCTGTCTGAGGGTGGTAAACTGAAGTATGCAAATGCTTAATACTGAACAATTTGCACAATTCTTTCATCACCTTTGACATGAAGTCCCTTGGTCGGTTAGAACCTCCTTTGGCATCCCAGTACAGGTAAACATGTGGAACTACTTTTTGGCGATGGTCTTGGAGAAAGTGTTTCTTTAGGGAACAGCCTCGGGATACCGGGTTGCATAGTCCATGACGACTAGCATGTACTGATAGCCTCTGGCAGACTTAAATACTGGCCCTATCAGATCCATGGCAAATCGGTCAAAAGGAATCTCAATCACAGGCAATGGTACCAGTGGGCTACGGTAATGGGGCATAGGGGCTACCTTTTGACACTCAGGACATGACTCACAATAGTTTTTCACATCACCATGTATCCCAGGCCAAAAGAAATGCTGTACGACACGTTCTTTTGTCTTTTCATAGGCCAGACGGCCACACTGGGGGTGTGTATGGGCCAGGTTCAGCACTGTCCTATTATAGGGGCCAGGCACCATGGAGTGGTTCCACAACCTCACCCCGAATTATGTCAACCCGATACAACATTACATGGTTAACCGCCATATGAGGAAACACATTTTCCAGCCCCTGGGCTAACGGGGCCCCATTGTTTACCTTCACATTTTTCCAGGCTTGTACAAGTGTAGGATCCTATAACTGGGCGGTCCCCAAGTTTTCCCGAGAAACCTCTAACTCCGGCATGCCGAGCAACTCTAGGGTCTCAGAGGTCACCGCCGGTTCACCCGCATAGACTGCTAGGGGAAAAGACACATTTTCACAAGGGGTCACCCCTACCGCATTTTCATCAACCTTTGGTTCAAAGGGGCTGGGGTTCCCCCCTTCAGTCCCACTAGGAAGTCTAGGCTCAAGGCCCTTCTCTTTTTACACTGTAAAGCTCCTGGGACAGTGGAAAGTCTCTCCCCAATATGACACTGTGCAACAGGATAGGGGACACAGCCACTTCATGGCAAACAGATCCTGAGCTGGCTTCAAAGGTCACCAGCTCTGTGGGGTACTTCTTACAGTCACCATGCACACATACCACTCCTACCTGATGCTGGGTCAGTTGTTCAGGGTCCACCAGCCGGGTATGGACCAGGGTGACCAGAGTTCAGGAGGACACATACACTTTTCCCCCTTATCTTTACAACCGAGCTTGCCATGTCTGGATTAGCATCCAGGCCCGGGTGAGCAAACAGGGACATGCGTTGAACCATGTCACATTCCATAGGCTCAGGGTTCAAGGGACACTTGGCAGCGATGTGCCCCCACTCACTGCAATGCCAACACTGGGGATGCCCACGGGTTCCTCTGGGGCTTCCCAGGCGGGGTCTTTTAACAGGGGGTGATGCTCTGAGCACTCTCACTGGCCTTTCAAAACGTCCTCTTTTCGGCTTTACCAACAGTGTTACTGGGGTTGACCAGGCGGCATCGGGGGGGGGGGGGTCTTTTGACCATCAGGGATCGTGGAGGTGCAGATCCAGCGACCATGTCCTCTGCCTTCAAGTAGCGTTCCACCAGCTCAACCAGAACGTCCATTGAATTTGGATCAGATTGCCTCATCCATCTCTGCAACTCAGGAGTGTGACCAATACTTAACCCCTTGCTGCCTACTGACCTCTCCTTGCCACCCATTTAACTTAAGAATCTCAAGATTCTATGTGGCAGATATACTTAATCAATAACTGACATGGGCTGTTTTGTCACAACACATGCATGTGTAAACCTGCATACACATGTAAACACACATACCTACGCACCAAAACCAAGCATTTTCTACGCTTGGTTTTCTGAAATATTCTCTTGTCACGTTTTTGGGGTTGTGTTCGATATGTACAAAGAGAGATCACACAAATACTTAAAAATATAACATTTATTACAAGTAATGACAGGTACAGATAAAGATAAAGAAAATATCAAGAATACTTAACTAAAGATGCTTGTTTCCCGCCATGGGTCCCTTTCATGGCATAGGTGACCAGGACCATACACGACATGCCTCATGGCTGTTCTTGGTGAGACTGACTCATATAGGTTTTTGCTGTGGTAATATAGAACTTGTATAAGGGAAAAGCCCACCCCCCAGCCAACACCCTGTAAGCAACAATATGACCTTTGCATTCCTGAGGAGAAGGGGCTAGCTTGACCATATAAGGCGGTTCAAATGCCAATAAGTTAAGTCATGCAAGGTAACCAGGATATTAGAGACTATAAATAGATATTTGTGAGGCCAACTTTAATGAGGAATATGAAATATGCAATTTTCCCAACACTCCACCCCCTGGCTCACAAATCATATCAATATTAGAAGGAAAGCACCTGATTGCCACCCCCTGGTTTAACTTAAATGAAAAATGGGGGATCTAAAGGGTATTTAATCTAAAATGTAGATACCTACTTTCCTTTCCCTGACAGATTTACCTGCACAGAACATCTCATTCGGCTATGTTAGGTCTGAAAAATATAAAAAATATCCAAACTTAAAAAACTATATGTTGGACTAACAGAAGAACACCAAACTTCTCCTTTCGAAAGCACAGGAGCAGGTATGAACCTCAAACTTTCCTTAAAAGTCCTCCATACCTGGTGATGGACAGCAGAGTCTTAGACATCCGGAGATCAGATCGCAGCTGCAGCACAACAATTGCAATGCTGTAGAACTGAAAGAACTGTAGAATACAAAGTCCATATCCTCCGGACTATTGCAGCTCACAAGTCATCGACGTGCAGGCACATAACTTTACAGACAGTTCAAGCACTTGACCATCAGAGCAGACAAAACAGTTCAGGTACTTCACGCATAGATTCAGGTACTTGACTATGATAGCGGATGGAACAGTTCAGGTATTCAACCATCAGAACAGGTGTAACTTGCATCAACAGTTCAGCTGCTGATCATTGGCAAAGTCTTTATAGACGGTTGCTGCTGTCAAATGTGTTTGTCTCCTTTCTCCAATATGCTTGTGGTTGACGTCAAGGCAGGTGTATTACCAAGACTGCCAGTCCAACCTTCCATACTTAACCATAATGCCCATATAGCCCATCATGGATTTAGATTTCTGAACAGTTAAATCCACAATGCCTATTGACCTGACCTAATACTAAAAGGAAAAACTCAGCTTTTTCTCGTTCAGGGTGAAATATTGGTACAGGAACACCACCACCCATCTCCCACCTGAACTCTACTTTTATATCTAAACATAACAATGTCCAACCATAGGCCCAACTTCAAACCACTTAATGTGTATATTTCCTCTGTGTACTCCGGTCTCCTCCCACACTCTAAAAACATTCTGGCAGGCTAACTGGCTCTTGTCTACACTGGCCCCAATATATGTGTACAAACTACCCACACCTGATGTGTCAGTATACTCTACATGCCAGTCCCACACCCAAACAATCGGGGAGAACCGAGGAAAGCTAAACCTGGGAACCTATTTCATTTCATAATCAAGTGTATCAAACGTGGTGGCCAAAGGATCACTAAGTGTCACATATAACAATGGATATATCAAAATTACAGCACCTTCATTTTGAAGGACTTCGTTTAAAATTTGCAACCATTGTCATAATTCTGATTATCTCTAATAAATTATCAATTATGAGTGGACATAAAATTACTTTTTCCATAATAAATGACATGATTAGCTTGAATTCAAACAGTCATTCATATAGAAAAATATACTTCAATTCAAACACCAGTTGTCACCCGTTCTCTTCCTGTACTGTGCACATCCTGTGGATTCTATTCTTTTTTCACACACTCCAACAGTGATTCTGTATTACAGGCCACTGCAATGATTATGGCAGAATCTATTAAACTAGATCCTGCTATAAATCAATCTAAATACACACAGGAAGGGACAGTAGAGGGAGATAAACATATTATTTTTAGGTATTCTTATACCCTCCAAACCATTAGAAATATGTTTCAAATTCAACTTAATCAGAAGGGAAAAAACTTGAATACTCATCACGCAGCATCAAAATTATTAGATGCTCTGTTTACAATCAGTTCTAATAAAAACTGTCATTGCAGTCACATAAACAAAATATCAACAATTAAGACGATGCAAGTTGTCAATGTATGTTGTAATCTTCGTCTTTGGTTCTTGGACATCAAACCATATCATTTGTGTGTACACCATTGTTATGTTAATTGCGGGCAGCATGCGCTATTGTTATGTAAATTAAGGGCGACCGGCAGGCGCTGCTATTATGTAAATTGCGGGCGGCAGGCGCTATTGTGTAAATCGCGGGTGGCCGGCAGGCGCTATTGTTATGTAAATCAGACGGCAACTGAGTTCCACAGAGTAGCACAGCATAGAGGCTGAGTCTTGTTCCTTCCCCCACAGCTTTCACCCCCATAGAGCAAAATACAGCAAATGGCGCTAAATAGCGCCCTGGCAACAGAGAGCACCCAAATCCTTACTCCAGTTAAGACCTGCAGATGTGCACATGGAAATAATGTTTAGCGCATGATATAATCACCTAAATTGTACTTAAATTTGCGGGATATTGTTTAAAGATAATCTGCTTTTAAACTGTGAAAAAGTGATTTCTACACTGAAATATCTTAAAAAGTCTGAGAAGAGATAAATTCCCCATATATTTACTCCTAGGTGCAGAGCACAGCTGAGCACAACTGAGCATGACCATCCATGGAGTAATTACAGGGTGCTATAGTAAATACCAAAATGAGAGCTGAGAGTTTTTTGGGAGTAAAAGTTGGAGCAATGTAGCCCAATGCAATCTTCAGCCATTTATTCTAATACAATTGTAACTCCCCCAAAGAAATCCTTTTCATGTTGAGATGAAATGTATCTTTCTCTCAAAGAATTTGTCCTTGCAACAATGTTGCAATTTTGATAATCTATTTTGTTTTTAAGATTGTTAGAATGTTCAATCTTTTCATGTTTTGTTAAAATATTATTTTTTCTCTGTCACATTCACTTGTTGATATCTAGCGCACAAAAATATTTCCCCAAACTCACACAGGTGTCTTTACAAACCAAAAACAATACCATTGCTTATGGAAATTTAAAATGAATCCCATTTGTTTTATTTTTTATTCTTTTCAAATGATTTTAAAGATGAAGTAAACCCTGATGGGTTTTACTTCCTCTTTGTTACCCTGCAATTTAAAAGCATAATAGGCTAGTATGCATCGCATACTAGTCTATTATGTGTCACTTACCTGCATTGGAAGCCTGCGATGTCCCCAGTCCAGGCCGCATCCATCTTCGCACCTCTTCAGTCTTTTTCTGCTGTCACTTTTCTATGTTTCTATAAAAAAATAAAAATTATAAAAAAAAAAAAAATTAAACATAAATAAATCAATAAAAAGGGGCAGACTCGATGGACTACTCAGTCTTTTTCTGCCGTCACTCTTCTATGTTTCATTCCGGGGCTGCGATCTCCGGCTCTGTGACAGACCAGAGCTGTGTGACGTCATTCCCGCGCATGCGCACAGGAGCTGCCAATCATGGCACGATCTCAATCAAGAAACGGCACATTGGCACATGCAAGTACAGTGAGGTCAGGCACTGATGTGGATGAGAAGGCCTGGCTCGCAGTCTCCACTCTAATTCAGCCAAAAGGTGTTCTATTGGGTTGATGTCAGGACCTCTGTGCAGGCCAGTTAAGTTCCTCCACCCCAAACTCGTTCATCCATGTCTTTATGGACCTTGCTTTGTGCACTGGTGTGCAGTCATGTTGGGACAGGAAGGGACCATCCCCAAACTGTTCCCACAATGTTGGGAGCATGAAAGGCCCACCAAAATCCTCAGCACCAGGCCCATGATGCTCTTAATCTGGCCCTGACTAGGCCGCTGGTGCTTGCCTGTTCACCATAAGAATGAGCGGTGCTAATACTGGCTCTCTGCTCCAAACGCCTGTGGTTCTTGCAACTTAACAGCAGAACAGGTCTGGTACGCTTGACCTTATAGCAGGGACCACAACTCCAGCATCAGAGCTATCTGACAGGGTACCGCTGCTGTCTACGGGTTTGTATGCTGTGCCTGAATATGACAGTGAGGCTTTCCCCATCACTCTCATCTGTCATGCTCAGCAACGTGTAGGCCTCTTCACTAGTCTACCTCGGATTTGACATTTTGGCCTCTAAATTTATAGGTACACTAGTGTGACTCTCAGGCAGAAAACCACACCTGGTTGTCAGAGCCTGCTTCAATCTTTACCAAAATCACTATTAGCGTTCTCAGGGATCAGGCCTGACTCTGTAAATGCTGCAGTTACGTGTATTGTGTTTTGTAAGTGTCAGTGATCTATTTGATCCTGCACTTGGGTGGGCTGGACTGCTGGACTGGGCGAAGGGGCTAAACGCAGGTGCTAGTCGGTATCTGGGCTAATCCTACTAACGACACATTGTTTAGAACACTAATCTAATGGGACACTAATATAGATCTGATCAGATTGCAGATATTGATCTGTTCAGATGCGTGTGTGTGTGTGGTCGAGTGTGTGTGCGTGGTCGAGTACCTGATGCTAATCTGACCCTGCCGGGGGATTGACACTGACCCCAACTTGGACTGAAACCTATATATATATATATATATATATAT
>BLSH010113266.1:232494-244184 GCA_018402905.1 Glandirana rugosa
GATTGAATGATAAATAATCGTCATTTAAGGAGTGCAGAGGATATACACTCTACGGTCTCGATATTTTCATTTGACGTACACTGGTCACTCAATCCTCAGACACTACCTACGACCTTTACAACTTTCAACAGACGTTGTTAAGAGTTTTCATCTGATAATCAGTTAAGACCGGTATTTTACTTGCTGTTTAGCACGTTTTGAGAGAGAAATTTAAGTAAATGTTTTTTGAAAATACAGAAATGAAGTTCTTAATTTACTAGTAAGTATAAGAATAAGATTAATGTAAAAAGTAAGAGAAATAATGTCACATATATCCTAAAAAACATTTGAATGATTATTTATACACAGATTTTCTAGCAGTTAATTTTCTGTGACTACATTTCTGTATAAACATCTTGGTAAATAGGATTTATCAGTGAATGATAACCTATTTACTGGAACATGGCATGCTTAGTCTACTTTTGAGAATTGTTGCAGACAACTTTCAACATTTCCAGCATCCATCACAGACTCCTAACTCACTGGTCACATGCAGTTTACTTTTATAGCTCTGGCATCTCACATATAGGAGACGTGAGGAATTTACTGCTAATGAATAGTAAGTTAGATTCAACTTCTACACAACCTATAGTAGAGTATGTAAGTGTGTATAAAGCCAACACTTTTTAAGTCTTGGATAATGTGGGTAAGCGTTAGAACCCCTGCCTAGTTTTTATTGCGTTGTGTTTTTTTAGGGAGAGCTACACTCACCACATTTTGTGTTGGTGCAGGAACAGAAGATGAGGATACATTTTCCACTGAGTAAACCTGTTATTGTGACAAATCTCTAAGAGTGGATACCATTTTGCAATTTTTCTGTGTTCCTGGGACAGTAAGTGAAGGGAAAATCTCCCTAATGGGACAAACACGGAAATAAAAAAACTGGCAGGTGTCTTAACCATTCCAAAACTAAATAAAATGTTTTGGCTTCAATGGTAGTTTTTTTTATGTTACTAATGCCTAAAATAAGAAGATGGTGGCGGGTCCCTGGTTCATTACTGTGAGTAAAAGGAGTGGAGTTATTCTTTTGAATTATTATTTTGAATCAGTATTTACAGTTTTTACAGATCGTGTCAGAGCTACACCACTTACATGTTACATCTGGCCATAATCAGAAACAAATGGAATGTCTTTGTTATTAATGTAACTCACTATCTGTTCTTGAATGTGAATAAGACATCAAAACAAGTTGTTTTTATTTCTTTATTTACTGTTCTTTGCAGATTCTGGTCTCAGCAGTCCCCTCAGTGACCATGAATTTGACTTTGAAAGTTAGTTCCTGTCTTTTTGTTTCAAATTTTGTTGTTTTATTTTACCACTCCAGCTAATGTTTAAAGGTCAACTTCATCCATAATTGACATTTCAGTTTTGTGTGGCAACTGACAAGAAAATACAGGGTGACTTCTTTTAGCTCTTAGGACTTCACTAGCAAGGTATCTCTACCTGGATTTCCAGTTCTATCCAACTGCTTTGGCCACTAGTAAATCAATAGTTGGTATACCTCTGTCCTAGTGGATTACCTATTATGTAAATTGACAAAGGTATTGGTAAATCTGTCTGCAAGAGAGTGACACCTTCATTGTTTATGGCCAGTTCATATATTAATTAATGGAGCTTGTTGGCACATAGCCTTTGGCACACAAGGCCTCATCCCTATGTTAGGATTGTTTCTTTTACACAGGGCTGTTCTTTGCTTTAGTGTTCTTAACCTAGCCTAGCATATTGTGATGAAATTAAAATGTGATGATGCAAATAGAGTATTGTGGGCAGTAATTATGTAGGGAAAATCTGCCCATTTGTCCTTGCTGCCTAGAAGCACAGGTCTATTGTGCCTAATAGTAAATCTGTCCCTTCACATAATTAGTCCTAGAAGCATGCTACTATGAGAATCTCACAACTGGAGGTCTTGAGAGATGCTGGAAGCCAGTGAGCCATTCATTCTTGTTACGGTCACCCAGAATTAAAATGTCAGTTTTGGTGGGAGTTGACCGATCAGTTTCTCATTGTTTTCTCTTTTCACCTTATTTGTTTAACTTTGTCCTTTGAACCTTTCACATTTCATATTTTATTGCAAAATATATGTGCTTGTGTCTGCTATTCTGCAGTTTTGGATATAAAATGTTGTATGTGCAGTGTGTTGTAATTTCTTAAATAATTCTGCTCTGTTGCTAGTGTGTACTTCCACTGCATTTTCATGACTTCCAAAACCTAATTCCACATAATTTCTGACAACACATTTGTTGCTTGCTACTGGATGTGCAGTTTACTGTATTCATTGTTGGTCTGTTACAATTCAAAGTCAGATACACTGCAGCCTAATACCCTTCTCATATACATATGTAAAAGACATGGTGAGGTGTGCAGACATTCAACAATATTCTGACTGCTGAAAAACATTTTGGCTGCCAACAATCACATACACGTGTTTATTCACTTGGAATCTGCATGGTATACAAAGTTCAGGAACATCACATTTATCCTTTTTGTCACCCCAACTTGCTGAACTCACAGATATTGTACACCCTAATATAACTGGCACCTACAGTATGCTCTAGTGGGTTACTGGAATGAAAGTCATTTGCATGTAGGAAACTAATTTTATATTTATTTTTTTTACTTTTTGAGAGCTCTTCAGTTTGTTTATTTTATTTTTAATGCATATTGAAGATTGTCTCTTTTTATTTTTGGTATCATTTAAACGCAACACATTTATAGTTTGTGTGGCTGTTTGTGTTTGGTCCTTTGTAGGTAACCCAATGGCAGTTCCCCAGAAATTCTATAGGCTGATAAGAAGTGATTAGTAATTTGATTTTTGATTTATATAACAGAGGCATTTGCATACCCTAGGCATGCAGTAACTTTTTTTAAAGTTTTGAACAAAGTGGGGTTTCTATTGCTGCCTGTGAGGCTTGGGGGAGATTACTTCAGTGGCGCCAAGCAATGAGTGGAACTATTTTTACCTGGATAGGAAGCCACAGATAACCTTTCCCCACTTCTGTTAAAACATAGAGGGGGGGGGTATATGTTTTTTTCCCTTTTCTCTTTCTCTATTGTAGAGATTTTACATAGTTTAATGCCCCGTCACTAGGACAGGAAGTGAATGGAAATCTCCCCAATGGGGGTATACAGAAAGCTATAAAACCTGAGATTCTAACACTGCCTTTAACCCTAACACTTCTTTTCAAAAGTGAATGATGATTGATGAGAAGCATAATGAACCTGTTGCAAACATGCATGCTCCTTTGCTGTTTTAAGATATTGTTTAGAGCATAATATTGTGATATTTCTGATTTCGTAGTTGAGAGCTCTGTTAGCTAATATTCCCTAATTATGAGTTCATAGTTGTTGCTGATTACATCTTGCCTGTAAAATGTATATAGAAAAGTTTTGTATTTAAGTTACCAGGAGATTCTATTATTGTTTTTAACATCATGCAAATGAGCTATAAATCAGTAACTGACCTCTGTGGCTGCATGCACTGTGAAACAATTCATTCCCAAGGAAGAGTATTCAAGTGAGGTTTTAGGACTCTGCTCTCCTTCATTTTCCTTTGCACCTAGTCTATGTTAGCAGAAAAAAATTACAAGGCTGGAAGGACGGGAAGTCACTGTTGGGAGAGGGGAGCCGAAAGGGCTGAACTGCTGACATAAAATATGATGCACTAAAAAAATAAATTAACTTATTAATGTGTCAAATTTTATGTGTCAGTGAACAAAAAAACTATGTTAACGGGCAGAGCTTCACTGATCCAGGAGAGTGTACCCGAGTGAGTTGCCATCTTTTGTTACCTTGCCGCACATGGCTGTGTCTATGCTGATTTGAAATGTCAGGGGAGGTGGTGGCTTGTAACTTCTTTGTGCAGTTAATCTGGCTCCTTAATGTGAGTGCAATTTATGCCATTATTAAAATGTGTTTCATGGGTTACACAATGAGGCTTTTTTTTTTTTTTTTTTAGTTGGGCTCTGGTTTGAAGTAGAATGTTATGTCACCTGCTGTGAATACCTGCATATCCATCAAGCCATCTCAGATCTCAAATTGTTTTAAAGCTTAATTAGCCTTTGTAATAAGGGCCTAGTTTTAATGTAAGCATACAACCGTTAGGAATTCCTGGTAGCGGTCCTATGTGTGCCTTTCTGGATTAATATTTTTCTTGGAACTTTAAATTCAACACTGGTCACCGATAAGTCGGCATGGATCATAAGTGAACACAAACAATAAACATCAAATCCATAGAAGTTTTTCATTAATTGGTTGTGCACACCGATTGCATTTTTTTATCGATCATTCATGGAATAGTGTACATGGATCACGTGTGAATATGAATTTATATGTTTATTGATTGGTTGTTCATTTTAATTGCACTGCTTTACATCAATAATTTTTTATTGATTGTAATTTGCATTTGCATTGACTGCAATTTTTACACATTGTCTGCATTTTTGGTCAGTTTGCAGCGCAATAGAGTTTTTGTTTGGCAACACATAAAATTGGACACATCTATAAGTTAATAATTTTTTTTAGCACAGTATGTTTTATGCACAATATTTATTGCACACACTAAGTGTGCTTGCAGCTTATTCTTGCTCTTGATGCCCAAACGTTTCATTTATATTTCAGATATGAGGTTAGTGAACTACTGACATGAAACTGAAAGTAATTTCTGCTGTGAACTTTGAGGATGAATTGTTTCATAGTGCCTGCAGCTACAGATATCAGTAACAGATTATTTTATTTTATTATTTTAAGTACTGCCCACAAAATGTAGTAAATTGTCATGTTTGTATTGCTTTTACTACTTTATTCTATCTTTATTCTATCTGCTGCATTTTGCCAGAATTACTGCTTTTTCTACACTAATAGGGCCTGAAATAGTACAAACATTTCTTTCCCATCCCTGCTCATAACAAACATCACCAGTTCTTAATTAATCAGTCAAGCTGTGACAGTAGGGTGTGGAAGTAAAATTTCATACCAAAACATGATTATCTGTAACTGAAAATTAAATGTATGTATATTTATTAGAAAAATTGACGCTTCAAGCATATTTAATAACTGGAAGATTGCTGATCTTAAATACAGCCCCCCCCCTGTCCTTTGCTTGGTTCCCTGGGTCCCAATGTCATCACCACCCCTGATCATTTCTCCACTTATCTGGCTGCATGACATGATGCTTCCGGGCAGCCACAGTTCTGTTCAGACCCAAGAAGGCCTTAGGCAGGGCACAGCTTGCTATGCCAGTCTTCTTCAGGGTTGCTGCTTTCCCCCTGACAGGAGTGGGGAAGTGGGCAGCTGAAGAAGTTTGATGGTCTTTCTGCCAGCCATACCACCATTGGGAATTAAGAGAGGAAAGTGATGGGTGGTGTGTGTGTGTGTGTGTGTGTTAGTGTCCATGTGTGTATTAATTTGTATTTACTTTTGACCCCTGCAGGTTGTACATTGCATAGTCCTGATCCCTGAACTCTTTGTTTAATACTCCTGACCCCTGCACTCAGTACATTGCATAACCTGATCCCCTGCACTCTGTACGCTAGGCTGTACAGTATATACTCCTGACATCAGTTAGGCTTTGTTCAGTTTACAGTGCCTTGAAAAAGTATCCATACCCATTGAAATTTTCCACATTTTGTCAAGTTACAACCAAAAAAATGTACATTTATATAATTGGGATATTGTGTGATAGACCAACACAAAGTGGCACATAATTGTGAAGTAGAAGGAAAATGATAAATGGTCTTGAAAAATAAATAAATCTCTGAAAAGTGTGGCGTGCATTTGTATTCAGCCCCCCTAAGGCAATACTTTGTAGAACCACCTTTCAATGCAATTACAGCTGCAAGTCTTTTTGGGTATGTCTCTACCAGCTTTGCACATCTAGATTTACATTTTTGCCCATTCTTCTTTGAAAAATAGCTCAAGCTCTGTCAGATTGGATGGAGAGGGTCTGAACAGCAATTTTCAAGTCTTGCCACAGATTCTCAATTGGATTTAGGTCTGAACTTTGACTGGGCCATTCTAACACATGAGTATGCTTTGATCTAAACCATTCCATTGTAGCTCTGACTGTATGTTTTTAGGGTCGTTGCTGGAAGATGAACCTCCGCCCCAGTCTGAAGTCTTTTGCAGACCAACAGGTTTTCTTCTAAGATTGCGCTGCATTTGGCTCCATCCATCTTCACATCAACTCTGACCAGCTTTCCTGTCCCTGCTGAAGAAAAGCATCCCACATCATGATGCTGCCACCACCATGTTTCACATGGTGGTGATGGTGTGTTCAGGATGATATGTAGTGTTAGCTTTCTGCCACACATAGCGTTTTGCTTTTAGGCCAAAAAGTTCAATTTTGGTCTCATCTGACCAGAACACCTTCTTCCACATATCTGTTGTGTTCCCCACATGGTTTCTCACAAACTGCAAACGGGACTTCTTATGGCTTTCTTTCAACAGTGGCTTTCTTCTTGACACTCTTCCATAAAGGCCAGATTTGTGGATTTATTAGTTGTCCTCTGGACAGATTCTCCCACCTGAGCTGTGGATCTCTGCAGCTCCTCCAGAGTTACCATGGGCCTCTTGGCTGCTTCTCTGAATAATGCTCTCCTTGCCCGGCCTGTTGGTTTAGGTGGACAGCCATGTCTTGGTAGGTTTGCAGTTGTGCCATACTCTTTCCATTTTCGGATGATGGATTGAACAGTGCTCTGTAAGATGTTCATATTTTTTTTATAACCTAACCCTGCTTTAAACTTGTCCACAACTTTATCCCTGACCTGTCTGGTGTGTTCCTTGGCTTTCACGATGCTGTTTGTCCACTAATGTTCCCTAACAAACCCCTGAGGTCTTCACAGAACAGCTGACTTCTGAAGGCAATTGGCTCCACTAGATTTTAGTTAGGGGTATCAAAGTAAAGGGGGCTGAAAACAAATGCACGCCACACTTTTCAGATATTTATTTGTAAAACATTTTGAAAAGCATTTATCATTTTACTTCCACTTCACAATTATGTGCCACTTTGTGTTGGTCTATCACATAAAGTCCCAATAAAATACATTTACGTTTTTAGTTGTAACATAACAAAATGTCGAAAATTTCAAGGGGTATGGATACTTTTTCAATGCACTGTAGCTATTCCCCTTTAAGCCACTTCAACTGTAAGTTGTGACTTCCCCACACTCAGGTTTTTGTTTTGTGGGCTACACTTTCTTTGTGTTCCCAGGTATTACACAATCTTGCCAAAGGACCTGCTACCTACCCTTTCCTGATGTCTACTTTAAGACAGGATATTCACTTATCTAACTTAAATCAGTGTGTGAACATTGAGCGTGTTACACCACATAAAATTATCTAAGTATGCAGGAAGTGTGTAGCACCTCCTAGCCCTTAGGGTACTTTCACACTGGGGCAGCGGTAGTGGTAAAATGCCGCTAGTTTTAGCGGTGCTTTACCGCTAGTATAACGGTACTATAGCGCCGCTATGCAGGCGGGAGCGGGGCCCTTTTAACCCCCCAAGAAGGGGTTAACAAGGGGTTAAAAGCACCGCCGCTCAGCGCTTCCGAAGCAGTGTTCAGCTTCTTCTGAAGTGCCGTCCATTGATTTCAATGGAGGGGACAGTGTAGGAGCGGTGTATACACTGCTCAACACACCGCCCCAATTTGTAACGTCCTGCAAACGCACCACCCCAGTGCAAAAGCACTCGGGCTTTCACACGGGGGGGGAGTTTTTGAGGCACTGTACAGGCGCTATTTTTTGCACCACAGCACCTGAAAACTGACCCAGTGTGAAAGGGGTCTTATTCCTGCTGCTGCCCCATCATTTGTATTTGCAGGCAACTCCTGGCTGTCGTAATGCTAACTGGAAGTTATAAAGTTATAGCAGCCGTCAGAAAATGGACCTCTTGGCTCTGTGTATATAAACATTGTTCAAACCAAATTCAAAGAAACAAATTAACATTTTTGTTATTTTTATATTTACACTGTTGTATTCATCTGCAGCCCAAGTGGATGAGCTTTGATCTGCCTATGTCCGTTAAAGCAACTGGACAAGTTGAAAAGAAACCTTTTTTTATTTTTTTTTTCAACGTTTTTCAGTTCAACACCTTGCTCATCCTTCCTTATTATTATCCTTCCACTTAGCTATTATTTTCTGATTTTCCAATGCTTTGTACCAGAATCATAATTTTTATGTCATCTTAAACTGAACAAATGATAGAAATAAAAGTACAGTGGAACCTTGGTTTGCGAGTAATGCGGTTAACGAGCATTTTGAAAGCCGAGCATTTTCGAAAAAAAAATCCTGACTCGGTTTGCGAGCGCTGCCTTGCAAAACGAGCAGGATTAAGCATCAGTGCATGCAATACCGCATGTGGCCAGAGGTGCGGGCGCTGGTGAGCCTCGGAGATGCTCAGAAGCATTCAGAAATACACGGAAATACCAAAAGTGTAAACAGTTTCTGAGCATTTCCGAATGTTTCCGAGCATCTCCAAGCCTCAGCAGCACCACCACACCTCTAGCCACATATGGTATTGCATACGCCAGTGCCCCCCACATACAGTACTGCATTGACAAACAGAACAAATTATCTGAGTTTCCATTGTTTCCTATGGTGAAACATGCTTTGATTACAAGCGTTCTCCTGGAACGGATTATGCTCGTAAGCCAAGGTTCCACTGTATATATTTTTTTCACAATCAAAGATTTTTATTGAAGTGATAAGAAAAACATATTACAAAATATATTAGAGTCTGCAGGAGTATTATCTGAACATAGACATAAGAAATACTAGAAATGTAAGTAATTTGTAATCAAAAACGGTTTGCTGATTGAGACTTAATTATACATGGGTTTCAATGTTAAGTAGTGATATTACAATTTGCAATAACGTACCATATACAGTTTAAATTTGGTAATTCCGTAAGTATGGAGTAATATGTTTTTTAGAACAATAGTAAAGAGAAGGGGGAGTAGTGATAGATGAATGTAGGTCTATGGGTTTAGGTAGGTGTGGCGAAGAAGTAGAAGTGAAAAAGTTGGATAAGGGGGTGGTAAGTGAGGTGGGGGGAAATAAAAATAGTGAAATGAGGGGTTGTTGTGGGTTGTTGTGGAGAGGAAAAGAGAGGAGAAAAGGTGAGGTGTGGAAGGTGTTATTCTAAATGGGAGAATGATAGAATTGTCTAGATGCGATAGACTGGTGTACTGAGTGCTAGGCTATATAAAGCATATTAGGTTTGACCAAAGTGATCGGAGAACGTGTTAGAATTAATGAATAGCCACCAACCGTTCCACATGTTATGGAATTTGGATGTACTTTCCCTTTTCATGGCAAGTAGTTCTGCCATTCTGTAGGTCACGTTCACTTTCTCAATCCAATCCTCAACAGTTGGGATTGTTGTTGATTTCCATTTTAGGGGTATTAGGCTTTTGGCAGCATTTAGAAAAGATGTCATGTTAATGAATGAATGTATTTGCTGGTGGAGAAATGATATGGAGTAAGTATGCTCTGCGTTTAGATTAATCAAGGTATCAGTGATATGTTTGATCCAATTAATAATTTGCTGCCAGAATTTTTGGATTTGTGGACATGACCACCAGATATGCAAAAAGGTTCCTTTTTCTGAGCCACATCTCAAACACAGTTCTGACTTGGAAGGTGACCACCCTCTGGCTCTCAGTGGTGTGATGTACCATTGTGTTAAAATTTTATACGAAACCTGGGATTTGGTGCTTAATGAGCACTTATGGGCAAAAATGCATGCTTTTTCCCACTGTGCATCTGTGAGGTGTAAATCTAACTCTTTCTCCCAACGATTTTTTGTATCTCATTTATCCCTCGATCTTCATGGGAGAGCCCATGCGTATGACAATGAGATCATTGTATGCATCGGTGCTCTTTTAAAGCAAATTTCTTCAAGGGGAGTCAGGTCTGTTGAGGAAGTTTTTAAATGTACTGTTTTTGAGGAGGTCGTGTATTTGTATATATGACCAGAACCCAGAGAGTGGTCCGTCCAGCACATCCTTAAGGTCCTGAAATGGTTTCAGTTTATTTTTGTGGAAGCAATTATGTGCCAGGAGTGGGTATGCGTTGTTTGTTTGTGGGTTCGAATTTGATGGGCCACGTTTGGCTGTTTGGATACGGGTGTGAGTGGTCCTGGGAATGAGGAAAATCTCCAATGTGGATTTGACTAAAGGTTGGTGATCTGAATGTTTACTTTGCTTAGAAGTTAGGACCCAGGGTAGATATGGTAGATTTAGTGAACTGCAATCCGATTAAACTCTGATCCAGTCTTTATCATTTGAATGACAGTGCCAGTCTATAACTCTCGTAATATGTGTGGCCTGGTGGTATTTTTGGAAGTCAGGGAGACCCATGCCACCCCTGTATTTGGGTTGTGTGAGTAATCTGAGATTCAGTCTAGGTTTTTTATGTGCCCAGACGAAATGTCTTTGTAGTTGGGTGAGTTTCTTAACTACTTACCTACCGGAGCCCTTTTTTACATTTGTCATTTACAAGTTAAAAACATTTTTTTTTTGCTAGAAAATTACTTAGAATCCCCAAACATTATATATTTTTTTTCAAACACCCTAGAGCACATATGTCAAACACAAGGCCCAAGGGCCGAATGCGGCCCTCCAGGCCTTGTCATGTGGCCCTCGCACCCAGTTTTGCAGCCGGAATGTGTCAGAACTCCATTTTGCAACCTCCAACTTTCACCCTCTGCTTCCGCTCCCTGCAAGGTGAGACAAAGCCACCTACAAAGGGAGGTAGTAGAGCCAGGGAAGGTAGGAGAGAGATGCAAAGATGCATCGGTGAGGGGGTTGGTGTTGCACATTGCCACATACCCTGCATTCTGTACACTGCACACCCCTGAACTTTGTATGTAACGCACTCCTGAACCCTGCACTCTGTACATAGCATAAACCTCAGTTCTGCACTCTGTACATAACGTTCTCTTGAACCAGGCACGTTTTACGTATCGCACCCAAGATACAACCGGCCCTTTTAGGGCAACCATACGGCTAATGCGGCCCTCGATGAAATGGAGTTTGACATCCCTGCCCTAGAGAATAAAAAATGGCGATCGTTGCAATACTTTTTGTCACACGGTATTTGCGCAGCGGTCTTTCAAGCGCAATTTTTTTTTTTTTTGGGGGGAAATTTTCACTTTTTTGAGTTAAAAAATACGACAACAATTTTTTTGTATATTGTGAAAGAGGATGTTACGCTGAGTAAATAGATACCATACATGTTGAAAATTGTGCACACTTGCGGAATGGCGACAAACTCTGGTACTTAAAAATCTTCATAGGCGACGCTTTAGAACATTTTGACGGTTACCAGGTTAGAGGTGCAGAGAAGGTCTTTTGCTAGAATTTTTGCTCACACTCTGGTGATCTCGTTTGATACCTCACATGTGTGGTTTGAAGACAGTTTTCTTATGCGGGCACGACATACGTATGCATTTTCTTTGCTACGCGAGCTCGTGGGGACGCTGTCGCTTTAAAAATGTTTTTTTTTTTTCTTTTAGCACTATTCCTTAAAAAAAAAAAAGTTATGGTCACTTTTATTGTAATATATGGTGACAGGTACTCTTTATGGAGGGATTGGGGGGGGGGGGGTCTAAAAATCTGGGGGGGGGGGGGTTAGGGAGGTATTTCTCATGGACA
>BLSH010113266.1:290550-300843 GCA_018402905.1 Glandirana rugosa
AGTGGCGGCCCGCTAGTCCGTAATTTTGGATATTTTTTCCAAGTACTCTTGCTTGTTAAAACAGGTTTGTTTGCACTCATCCTGTAGATATTTCCTAGTATAACTAAAGGCAAAACTTTTTTTAACCAGTTCCACACCGCACACAGTACATTTACTGCGGTAGTGTGGACGTGCCCCGTGAATCACGGTAAATAGGCGGCGATCACGGGCACAGCTAGCGCACCCCCAGCGCGGTCGCGGCAGTCCCATTTGCTACAGGACCGTTCAATCAACAGGAATAGACCAATGGAATTTGATCTATTCCTGTTGATCGGTCCAGCGAATGAGATGCCTTCCCGACTGTGAAATGTAAACACAGGCAGGGGAAGTGGTTACCCGCCGTATATTGTTTTATATACCTTTTATAGGTTTTAATGCCTGATCGCCCGGCGGTGACCCCAGTTAGGTTTTAGCGTGTGTTAGGATCAGTGTAAAAACCAGGCAGGGCCAGTTAGTGAGGTACTCTGACACTCGCACACAAACATTAGATAGGTGTTAGATACTATTGTAGTATCTGATCAGATCAATAGCTGCGATCTGATCAGATATATATTAGCGTCCCCACTAGATTAGTGTTCTAAAAAACGCAGCATTAGTGGGGTCAGCCCAGATACCTGCTAGCACCTGCGTTTAACCTCTCTGCCCTGCCCAGCCCACCCAAGTGCAGGATCAATAGATCGCTGTCACTTCCAAAACATAGAACACATATCTGCAGCGTTTGCAGAGATCACGCCCGATTCCTGCGAAATCTGACAGTGAATTTGGTAGCGACTTGACACAGGCTCTTACAACCAGGATCACTTTTTTGCCTGAGTCACTCTAGTGTACCTATAAATTTATAAGCCATGTCTAATCTGAGGTACACTAGTAATGAGGCCTACGCATTGGTGAGTATGACAGATGAGAGATGTCAGATTCAGACTCACCATACGAGTTAGTATACAACAGCGGCTCCATGACAGATAGCTCTGACATCGGAGTGGTGCCTGCTAAGGTCAGGCATACCAGATCCCGTTTAGCTGTCGCTGAGGTGCAAGAACCTCAGGGCTCTCGTATGGAGCAGAGAGCCAGTACTAGTGCCGCTACTCCTTCTGGTGACCTGGCAAGCACCAGCAGCCTAGTACATCCTGGTCATACAACCAGCACTGCAGTAACACTTGGTGACGTGGCGAGTCCCATAAGTGCAGTTCAAGCTGGTGTGGCTAGCACAAGTAATGCCCGCAGCCACGAAGACGAACACAGGGCCGCAGAGCCCATAGTGCCCTTCCTGACGCAATTGCAAACCCTGATTGGCAACCCACCACTGATGTAGCGCCCGTACTTCCCCCATTCACTGCCCAACCCAGAATTCAGCTGAATACAGTTGACTTTAGGGCCATTGATTTTTTTTTTTCGCTGTATTTCACCGAAGATCTCTATAGATCTGTTGTGGACCAAAGCATTTATATGCTGGTCAATACATCGCCGCTAATCCCCATTTGTCTCTTGCCAGAAATTGGAAACCAATTACGGTTTACGAATTTAAGACCTTTCTGGGCCTTACCCTCAACATGGGCATACATAAAGGACCTGAATTGTGGTTACATTGGTCCACTGACTCAATTCATCATATGTATGTCTTCTTTGCTTCCATGGCTAGGACACGATACGAGCAGATCCTGCGGTTCATGCACTTCAGTGACAATGAACTCGGTCGTCCATATGGAGACCCTGAATTTGACCGGCTCTACAAATTTGGTCCCTCATAAACCACTTGAACCAGCAGTTCGCAGCACATTTTATTCCCAACCAAGTTGTGTGCGTGGATGAGTCCCTGATTAAATTTGCTGGACGTCTTGCTTTCAAACAGTATGTCCCCAGCAAGCGTTCCAGATATGGGGTCAAGATGTATAAGCTCTGTGACAGGGCTACAGGCTATACATGTAGTTTTATGGTTTATGAGGGCAAAGATAGCCATGTAGAGATGGAAGGATGCCCAGACTACATGGGGAGTGCTTGCAAAATTGTGTGGAGCTTGGTGCCACCCTTATTCGGAAAGGGGTACCATTTGTATGTGGACAATTACTACACAAGCGTGCCACTTTTTAGTCACTTACTTCATCACTAAATTGGCGCATGTGGCACCGTGCGATCTAATCGCCGGGGCTTCCCCCAGCAGCTGGTAGAATCCCGTCTTAGTCGGAGGGAGAGAGCCTGCTTAAGATGTGGTAATTTGCTTACGATGAAGTGGAGGGATACAAAGGATATTTTCGTTCTTTCCTCTATTCATGCAGACACGGCTATCCAAATTAGAATGGTGACTGGTTACATAGTTACATAGTAATCAAGGCTGAAAAAAGACACAAGTCCATCAAGTCCAACCTATGTGTGTGTTTTAAATATCAGTATTAAAATGTATACCCCGCAATGTTGTGGTCCCTTAGGTGTGCATCTAATAGGTTTTTAAAATTTTCTAGACTCCCAGCAGAGACTACTGCTTGTGGAAGAGCATTCCACATCCTCACTGCTCTCACCGTAAAGAACCCTTTACGCTTTTTAAGTCTAAACCGCGCTTCTTCCATTTTTAGTGAATGGCCGTGTGTCTTTGTGTGCTCCCTTGCCCGGAATAGTTTTGTACCTACTGTGGGGTCACCGGTACAGTATTTGTACATTGAAATCATATCCCCTCTCAAGCGTCTCTTCTCCAGAGTGAATAAGTTCAGTGCTTGTAATCTTTCCTCATAACTTAGGTCCTCCAATCCCTTAATAAGCTTTGTGGCCCTTCTCTGTACCCTTTCCAATACCAGGACATCCTTCCTGAGGACTGGTGTTGTGGAGAAACCCCTCTGTGTCCACGCATATAACCAAAATATGGGAGGGGTGGACCTCAAGACCAGTTATTGGCGCCGTACTTAATTGCCGTAAGTCCAGACGCTGGTACAAAAAAGTTTCTGTTTAGTTACAATATTTTAATTGGCTTTGCTGAACTCTTTTGTGCTATACAAAGCGTCAGGATGGACTGGACCTCTCCTGCAATTCCAGGAAGAGATCATCAGAGCCCTTCTGTATCCAGATGGTTCTGCACCCCATGATCCCAATCCAAACACAGTGAGCCGGCTGCATGGATGGCATTTTCCACATGCCATCCCTGGTACCCCTACCCAACGATACCCCTAAAAAAGATGTCGTGTCTGCCGACGACGCGGATACAGGCATGAGACCTGATATTATTGCTCCACCTGTTTGGGCCAGCCTGGTCTCTGCATCTGTGACTGTTTCGAGCGCTACCATTCACTAGTTGAGTATTAGTGTAGGGAACAGCACTACACAGGAATAGGGCACACGTTCACAGGGTCTCCAAAGATGTCACCACATTTTTGGAGACCCTAACCTTTACTGTTCATTGTTATAAAAAAAAAGTGTACCAAAAAAAAAAAAAAGTTTTAAAAGAAGTAAAATAATAAAAAACAAAAACCGTTGTACATTTCTTGTTTTTCTATCTCTATTTTCTCTCTATTATCTTTCTATTGCTCTCTCCATTGTTATTTATGCATATCTGTAATGTTTTGTTGCGGTTTATTATAGTGTTTTGGTTTTTTTTTTTGCAGGTATGCAATGTTTTTATGTAACGTTTATTTTTTATTCTTCGCAGGAATATTATTTTTTTTTTTTATATGTTACTATTTTTATTAATCTTTATTTGATTTTCAGGTACGCCAGCTGCAGCGCTGATTTATTTAGGGTGACAGCAATAGCGTTTACTCCCACCATATATAAAGCAGCAACTCCAGTGTTGTTGGAGGGGATTTCACCACCACAGTTGAAAAAAGAGCTAATATACCGGAGCATAGGGGCAGTGGGTGAAAATTGGGGTGGATTGCCCCTATGCTCCGGTATATTTTTTTTAAAAAGTGACTATGCCCACCATTAGAAGTGGGAGGATGAAGGGAGGTTTTCTAATGGTGGGCATACCCACCGATTCATTCTTTTTTTTCATTTAACCCACAGGGTGCATGAAAAAAAAGAACATTACAATATATGCCTAACAAGGACCAGCGACATACTAGTATGTTGCTGGTCTTCTCAGGCTCTCCTGTCCCACCGGGGAACGTGAGAATGCAGCTGGTGGTTCCGCCAGCTTACCATAGAGCTGATTGAAGACTAGAATGGCTCTAATCATCTCCATGGCCTAAGAAACCGAAGGCTTCGAGCACTTTGTGACCTCGGTTTTGCCAGATATAAACCGCGCCATTGGGAAATTGGGGAAGCATCTTATCACACAGATTTTGGTGTGGTCAGATGCTTTAAGGGCTGGGGAAAGATCTAGAGTTTTTAGTAGACCCCAAATTTAAAAAAAAAAAAATATGCAACAATACCTATATTTATCATAGGGGATATTTAAAATCCCTGTGATAAAAATAAAAATGATAAAAAAAGATGAAATGGACAGTGTAAAAATTAAAATAAAAAGCAAATTAAAAAAAAAAAATGCACCCCTGCCCCCCCGTGCATGCGTGCAAAGGTGGACGCAAGGGTCAGTCTCGTGTCATATGTAAACAACAATTTCGCCATGCATGTGAGGTATCACCGCGAACGTCAGATCGAGGGCAGTAATTCTAGCAGTAGACCTCTGCAGATCTAAAGTGGTAACTTGTAAAGGCTTTTAAAGGCTTTTAAAAATGTATATAGTTTGTCGCCGCTTTGCGTGTGTGCGTCATTTTTAAAGCATGTCATGTTTGGTGTCTATGCACTCGGCATGAGATCAACTTTCATATTTCATCAAACATTTGGGCAAAATAGTATGTTTTTGTGCATTTAAATTCAAAAAAGTGTTTTTTTTTCCCCAAAAATTGCGTTTGAAAAATTGCTGCGCAAATACTTTGTGAAAAAAAAACTGTAACACCCACTATTTAAATCTGTAGGGCCTCTGCTTTAAAAAATATATAATGTTTGGGGGTTCAAAGTAATTTTCTAGCAAAAAATGTATTTTTTCATGTAAACAAAAAGTGTCAGAAAAGACTTGGTGGTTCAAGTGGTTAGAAGAGTGGGTGATGCTGTGCATAAAATACCAGGACAGTTTAACCCCCCCCCCCCCAAATGACACCATTTTGGAAAGTAGACACCCCAAGCTATTTTCTGAGTGGCATGTTGAGTCCATGGAATATTTTATTTATTTGTCATAAGTGATTGAAATATGACAAAAAAAAAATACACAAAGTTGTCACTGAAATGATATATTGCTCACCCATACCATGGGCATATGTGGAATTACACCCCAAAATACATTCTGCTGCTTCTCCTGAGTACGGGGATACCCCATGTGTGAGTCTTTTTGTGAGTCTAACCACGTACAGGACCCCGAAAACCAATCACCGCCTTCATGATTTCTAAGGCTGAAAATTTATGCCTTCACTCCTCACTACCCATCCAGGTTTCGGAGGCCATGAAAAGCCCAGATAGCAAAAAAAAACAAAAAAACAAATGTCCCCATTTTGGAAAGTAGACACCCCAAGCTATCTGCTGAGAGGCATGTTGAGTCCATGGAATATTTTATATTTTGCCACAAGTTTCGGGGAAATTACCATATTTATTTATTTATTTTTTACACAAAGTTGTCACTGAAATGATATATTGCTCACACATGCCATTGGTATATGTGGAATTACGCCCCAAAATACATTCTGCTGCTTCTCCTGAGTATGGAGATACTACATGTGTGAGACTTTTTGGGAGCCTATCCACGTACAGGACCCCGAAAACCAATCACCGCCTTCAGGCTTTCTAAGGGCATAAAATGGTGATTTTACTCCTCAGTACCCATCACTTTTTTGGAGGCCCTGAAGTGTCAAGGTAGCACAAAACCCCCCAAATTACCCCATTTTGGAAAGTAGACACCCCAAGGTATTTGCTAAGAGGCATGGTGCGTATTTTGCAGCTCTCATTTGTTTTAGAAAATGAAGAATTTTTTTTTTTCTCTTTTTTTAAATTTCAAAATTTTGTGACAAAAAGCGATATCTGCAAAATACTCAACATGCCTCTCAGCAAATAGCTTGGAGTGTCTAGTTTCCAAAATGGGGTCATTTGGGGGGGGGGGGGGGGTTTGTGCTACCTGGGCATTCCATGGCCTCCGAAACTGTGATAGGGAGTGAGGAGTAAAATCCGCTTTTTACACACTTAGAAAGCCTGAAGGCGGTGATTGGTTTTTGGGGTCCCGTACGCGGTTATACTGCCAGAAAGTCTCACATATGTGGTATCCCCTTATTCACAAGAAGCAGCAAAATGTATTTTGGGGTGTAATTTCACATATATCCATGCCATGTTCAAACAACATATAATTTAGTGACAACTTTGTGGGAAAAAAAATTGCCATTCAACTGAAACTTGTGGCAAAATATAAAATATTCCATGTACTCAACATGCCTCTCAGCAAATAGCTTGGGGTGTCTACTTTCCAAAATGGGGTATTTTTTTTGGCGGGGGGGGGGGGGGGGTTGTGCTATCTGGACATTTCATGCCCTCCAAAACTGAGATAGGTAGTATGGGATGAAGGCATACATTTTTGCCCTTAGAAATCCTGAAGGCGGTGATTGGTTTTTGGGGTCCCGTACGCCGATAGGCTCCCAAAAAGTCTCACACATGGGGTATCCCCGTACTCAGGAGAAGCAGCAGAATGTATTTTAGGGTGTAATTCCACATATACCCATGTCATGTGTGAGCAATATATCATTTCAGTGACAACTTTGTGTATTTTTTTTTTTTGTCATTTTTCAATCACTTATGACAAAAAAATAAAATATTCCATAGACTCAACATACCTCTCAGCAAAGTCCTTGGGGTATCTACTTTCCAAAATGGGGTCATTTGGGTTTTTTATTTATTTTTTTTTTTTGCTATCTGGGCATTTCATGGCCTCCAAAACTGAGATAGGTAGTGTGGGGTGAAGGCATCAATTTTTGCCCTTCGAAATCCTGAAGACGGTGATTGGCTTTCGGGGTCCCGTACACGGATAGGCTCCCAAAAAGACTCACACATGGGGTATCCCTGTACTCAGGAGAAGCAGCAGAATATATTTTGGGGTGTAATTCCACATATACCCATGGCATGTGTGAGCAATATATAATTTCAGTAACAACTTTGTGTATTATTTTTTTTTTTGGTCATCTTTCAATCACTTATGACAAAAAATTAAATATTCACTGTGCTCAACATGCCTCTCAGCAAATTCCTTGAGGTGTCTACTTTCCAAAATAGGGTAATTTGGGGGGGGGGGGGTTGTACTGCCCTTCCATTTTAGCACCTCAGGAAATGAGATTGGCAGTCATAAAATAAAAGCTGCGAAAATTCCAGAAAATGTACCCTTAGTTTGTAGACGCTATAACTTTTGCGCAAACCAATAAATATACTCTAATTTACTTTTTTTACCCGAGACATGTGGCTGAATGCATTTTGGCAAAAATTTATGGCTAAAATTTAGTTTATTGTATTTTTGTAATAACATAAAGTTGAAAATATAATTTTTTTCAAAATTTTCATTTTTTTTTTGTTTATATCGCAAAAAATAAAAAGCGCAGCGGTGAACAAATACCACCAAAAGAAAGCTCTATTTATGGGGAAAAAGGACACAAATTTTGTTTGGGTACTGCATTGCATGACCGCGCAATTACCAGTTAAAGTGGCGCAGTGCCAAATTGAAAAAAGTGCTGCGGTCCTAAAGCTGGAAATCCTTCCGGGGGTGAAGTGGTTAAAGCGGAGTTCCACCCAGAAATGTTTTTCACACCATTCAAGTCCTTTACCTAAATAGACTTAACTTTGAAGGAAATAAAAAAAAGTATACTCACCCGAAGTCGCTTGTTACTAGGTGGTCTCTGTAATCTGCCCCTATTAGCTCTTGGGCTCTTTTCCTCACTTCCTGCTTCCCCTGGCCTCCTGTGAGATGTGACTCATCATTTCCCAGGAGTCAGTGGGCTTCCCTGTACTGTAAAATCGTCTTATTTCCAGACAGGAAATGACACGATTTAAGGCAGACCGAGATCGAGGAGTGCATGATGGTTATCCATCATGCACTTCTTTCAGGAAGAGATGCCAGGAGACCCAGGATGCCCTCACCTAAAATGGAAAAGTCCAGCAGTGAGAGAAACGAAATTGTGAGTAAAAAAAATAAGTGTATTTACTTGGCGTTTTGAAAGTAAGGAAACAAAAAGTTACATCTATTTAGTATTAAGAGTGGATGGCAAACAAAAAAAAAAATTCTGGGTGGAACTCCGCTATAACTTTTGGATAAAGTGCAGAGGGATTAGAGAGTTTGCCAGTTTTTATTGCTGTCTGCACCCCCCACTAAGGAAAGGAAGAAAATCCCAAATTTTGGGTTGTCCCCAGAAAAGTAATAGAGGGAAAATCTTCCAATGGGGACACTAGTTCTGGTGACCTGGGTGTTCCCAAGGAATTCCCTTAATTTGCAAAGATTTCCTCTTGCTTCCTGCTTGGCTATGGGACAGAAAGTGAAGGCAAATCTCCACAATGGGACACAGATGGCAAAAAAAATCTGTCAGGCGTTACAACTTTCCCTTGGTCTAACCAAAATGAAAAAAAATGTTTTGCCTATAGTTCTACTTTAATATAACATTGGCAAAGTGTGTGCATTTATTTTATTATTGCATTTATATGATTAAATCATTTATTATTTATTAAAATAGCACAGTTAATTTAAATGTGTGTTTTATAGTTTTGTGGCTTACATTGTGGCTTGTAAATAATGTTTTAAATACGTCCTTAGAAACTTGGGGACCAAAGTCACACAACCATCTTTGATGAGCTATGTACTGTGGCCCTGAGACATGTTTACACACATCTGAATATGTGCCACAGCTATCTAGTCATCAACACATTGAATAGGCTTCATTAATATTGTGACATTTAACACACACAGCTCATCGAAGGTGGCTGCATGACTGTGGCACAGCTGATATATTGTCACCTTATATTTCCAAAGCCCTTATTTGCATATACCAGTAAAACACATTGCAATCTTTCAATAGCTCTCCACATATTGTTAATGAATTGCATGACCTGTGACATAAGCCAGTTTTTTTTTTTTTTTAGTTTTTTTTTTAGTTTTTTATAAGACCTAAATGTTATTGCTAAAGACCTTTTTATCCCCTATAAATGTTGAGATGTTGTCAGAGTGTTCCTTTGATAGAATCTGCAAAATATTTAAAGGGTTAGTTCTCTCCCCTAATGCAATAGCTCTGAGCTTAGCATTTGAGAGATCACTCCTGTGATGAAAGAAGTGAGAAGTGATGACTAGGCCTCACTTAGCAATGTCCTGGGAATATTCAAGTCAAGTAAATAGCCTACGCCTATAGCAAGGGCATTATTCAACATTAGTCAGATCTGCATAGTTTGTTATTATTTACAGACACCCCCTATCTGCATAGGCAGTTTTTTTGTAATGGCGAACTATCTAACTGTAAGGCCTCATGTACACTGCAGCTGGTAAATGGACATTTGGGAACAGTTGGGAGTTTATTTCAGCTGCCCCTGAACTCTCCTCTGTTATCTTATGGCCTCATTTACACTGCTGCTGGTAAACTGACGTTTTGAGGCATTTGGGCATTTTTTCAGCTGCCCCTGAACTTTCCTCTAAGTTATCTTATCAGTACATTTACACAGGTTCGTTTAAGGTAGTTTCCAGGCAGTTGAGTTTAAAGGCTTTTTTGGAACGCAAAAAAATGGGTTCAGAAGCCAGTTCAGAGGCATTTGAAATGCCAAACAGCTTGTAAACGCCGCTAAACGCGGTAACTCACTTCTAGAACCATTTCGTTTACAGCCGTTTCCATTCTAAAAAAAACCCCCAAAAAATGGCCGTTTTAGACGCTGGCTTCTAGCTGTCAAAAGAAATTGTTCAGGGGAGTTTGATAAAGCATCCCGTGTAAATGGAGCCTATCAGTACATGTACACAGGGTTCTTTATAGTTGTTTCTAGGCAGTTGAGTTTAGAAGCTTTTTTGGCATTTGAAACACCAACTTGTAAACGCTGCTAAACAAGGTAACTAACATTTAGCAACGTTTCCTTTACAGGCGTTTTCATTAAAAAAAAAAACACTCCTAGACACAAACGCAGCTAAATGTGGCATGTAAAACAAGGCTAAATGGCTGGTTTTAAGCGTCGGCTTCTAGCTGTCAAAAAATGGTTCAGGAGATTACATTAGAGGACTTGGTAAAAAACTGTCGATCTTCGGCTGCGAATTTTGGTCGGTAAATCGGAACAAAATGTACG